>JAZGTI010016833.1:0-12546 GCA_036877585.1 Botia kubotai
CATAAAGCGCTTATGTTGTGTTTGCGTTACCCACGTCCTGCGTGACGTCACTGCGGCTTTACGACTATAAAAGCACGCGAGTGGGCGTGCGAGAAAGTGTTTGTCCTGTTATTGTGAAGAGAAAGAGGACGATGGTGCAACTTTCCAGGTCTGGAATGAGCGACACGTTGAGAGCTGGTCATCCTCCTGCAGGTCTGGATGTTTATATGATACATTTAAAACATTGGTACAGTGGCGTTTTGGTTGCGCTGTTTGTGGCTTTACAGGCGTTTTCTCTAGTTTGGGGTTTATTGTTACTCTTCTGATTTATTGCTTACGCAACATTTGAAGTGTTGCGCGTCGAATTGAATGTCGTTTAGGCCGAACTTGGTGTTTTGGCTCGCGCAGTGAGAGTCAAATAAACAGCTTTTGTTTTCTTGCGGGATCTGCAGGATGTGAGCGAGAGTTCGGTTCACTTTCAATTTCTGCCTGCGAGACTTCAGTGAGCTGAAACCACGAGAGCAAACTTTATTCTTCACTCTGCTCGTGTGCACTACACAGACAGCACTCGAAACGCGCCAGTGAACACAATGTCGAGAATAAACAATCGCCTCCGGTTCGGGATAGTCCGGAAATGATGTAACCTAATTCTATATAACGCACCTGTCTAGAAAACTTACAAGTCAAGTCTTGATCTTATTCCTCTTATTAAATTACTCTTACGCCTATCCTGTTTTTTTAATGCAACGTGATTATTTTAAGTTGCATAGTTTTACAACACAAGAGGCAAGTTCTCCAACAGCACTTCAGTTTTCTATTATTGAGCAGTAAATAGTTTGACACAAGGCCAGTCGTGAGAAATGGTTACGTCTCAAAGGTAACTTTCCGTTGTGGTTTTGTAATGGTTTAAGACGCACAACCTCACTTATGAAAACTGGTCTACAGAGTTAAGACACGTGACCGCCGCACATATAATCCTCTGGCACTCTTACACCTGGATATAACAACAAATGCGGAACACTCCCTTTATTATCCAACACATGGAGAGTTGCCTTCAGACTTTATTGGTGCAGTTTTAACGGATGGCCTGTTTTATTAAGCACATATTTGCACCAGCCTCAGGGCGCCGGGCAAACTTCCCAATTTTTCAGAACAAAAGAGCCAAAGGGCTGAGATGATTGTAGTGGACATCAAACGGGTTTAACTGGAGACGTATGAGACCTGGATTTGAGAGTATTGACTCCTTAATGAAATGCTTATAGCAGAGATTTCTATCAACTTGTGTGTTTGTGTGTTTAGTGAAAGCAGGAGGGAAGCGTGTAGTAAAGAAAAATGCAGATGATAATACAAATGTGGAGAAGGAGACAAAGAAAGCGGATAAACCCAGGTACAGTAAAACCCTCCCTTTCAAACTGTACTTTCAAACTGTATTTGCGCACCGTTTGCTTGATGTGCTGTCTTGAGTCGGGATGTAAAGCAGAAACGTGTTGCCTAAAAAGCATCAAAACTTTACATGCTTTTAATGAACCGTTTTGGTCAGCTTGCAGCCTGTTCCTGCTTGAGGCAAAAAGCCATGTTTGATAGTGTTTATACACTGCAGGAGAATGTCTAAAATTGATCAAGCAGAAACTGTTGCTAAAAATACAACAACTTTGCATAATCAATGAACCGTCCATTTCTAGTAAGTGTGCAGCGGTTCTGTCTCTTTAAACAAAGCATTTGATTGCAGTGTTTGTGTGCAAATCTTCTCCAGGTCCCTGCCCACCCCATCCAGACTGCAGCATCTGAGTCTTCTGCTGGCTGGTCCTCTTGAGAAGGTCTGTTGCTTTTCCACCCTAAAGCTGCAATCTGTAGCTTTTTTTTTTGGGTTAAAAATATACAAATTGGTGAGCAAGTACATTGTTTACATAACAGATCATCACCCATATTCCCCATGTTAAGTTTATTATTTATAATTGTCAGTTCCAATTTCATGAGAAATGTCCATCTGTAAGCAAAAAAAACATCCAGCTACTACAGCAGATACAATACAAGCTAATATATAACCTGTAAAGTACTGTAGTTGGTGCCTTGTAGTTTGTAGCTTGTTGTTACAGCAGTCGTTTTAAATTTAAGCTAGTAATTTCAAGTACTCTGCAATTTTCAGTTTCAAATAGAGAGGGCAGTAGAGAGTCAAAAGTTATAGACGGCAGCTTTTATTTATTGCAGTATTTGAGTCCGCAACTGTTGTCCTAATTTGTCTCGGTTATTTTTCTCCTGTTGGTAATTCCAAGTGGAGTGACAATGGAAACCGGGACACCATTGATAGTTCAATTGATGTTATTCCGGTTTTAAACTTCTCCACTGATCTGTAAATAACATTTCTTCTCCTGCATGTTGTTTTTTCCCTCTAGTAATTGAGGAACACGGTGATTAACCCTTTAATCGTTAAATCAAGTGAACTTCTCAATCCAAAATGCAATTTACTTTTGACCTTCATGTGCGTTTCCTGCAGCTGGGACATGATTTTCCAGAAACCCCGGTTTCCGTGCGACACTGCAAGATCAGACCGAGCGTGGAAAAGCCGCATGTCTCGCGCACCTTCTGCATCCAGCAGCCGCGCAAGTTTTGAACCTGAAGAAGTGACGTGCAAAAGACAATCAAAGTCATTTGTAGGTGAATAAAATGCATCGTAGCCGTGTCGTATCCATAAACGAATGTAACCTTGAGCTTAATGTAACCGCATTGGTTGCTGTATTTGTAGCTTTGCAGCTTTTGAGGCATTTTCTTACTGCATGGTTTTTGTACTTGCGCTGCATGTGTACTGTACACATTAACTCCGTGTATACACATAACTTGCACATAACTTACGTGTGTAAGCTGTGCTGTGTGTTGCCTCATTTCACAAATAAATGTTCAGGAGCTTGGCATTAAATTGTAGCATTAATAAACACGCATGGAATTTCTAAAGTTGTTTGTTTTTAATGAGTACACAAACTTCTATTTCAGAAAGTTAGAATTGGTCTGTAAAGGTTTTATTTCACCAATTAAAGCTGCAGTCCGTAACTTTTGCCTTTGTCGCCATCTCTGTTTGTAACAATTTCACGTACTTTACATACTTTGAAGTCAAATGAAGCGAATCGGGGTGACGTATAGAAGACCGTTTTGAATAACATGTACTTGTTTAATAGCAGTTTTAGGTACTGATTACAGCTTTAAGTGGTGGTTGTCATTTCACTTCATGACCATCAGATGGCAGTAGAACTCTTGAGTTTGTCTACCTATACACGCTGGACCTGACAAATCTTGCGTGTAGTTAAAAGACGCTAAGAAAACGATTCCATTCTAAATTTGACCCAGAAAAGTTCGTCATGCATGGCCATTAGAACATCTGCGAACAGTTTCTATGCGTTTCCAGACTTGAACCTGTGGTGTCACTTCACAAATGAACTTCATTTACACACATTATGGAAATAATGACCATTTAAATATCTGATTTTAGAAGTTTTAGAGCGAAAACTAAAAACACACTTCCACCTTGAGGAATCGAGTTTAATATCCAAAATGACAGGTTTTTCAAACTCGATCGCATCATATAAGTAACGTTCACCATGATCTTATTGGCTGAAGGTTTTCATAAGGTTTTCATTTACACACTTGTGTAACGGGATATTTGTCATGGAAGATGAGCCAAATACTGGAGATGACAGACATGGTGTGTGGTGTGACTAAGCTGTCAGTCATAATAGGATAGGAGGAAGCGTGTTGTGTATTTAGGCTTCTCTTATGTAGACTGCACAAAAGAGCCCCTATTGAGTACAAACTGGGCCTGATACCAAAAGTCTTGCAGTGTTTTGATTAGAAATGTGTTGGAAGAATACAGGCGAAGAGATGCATAGAGGGCCATCAGTCAAATGTTTGGACTCTGGAATGAGTTTGTTTCTCATGAGCTGCTAAATCATTTGGGCTTTTTCTTCTGTACATCCATTTGTGTTATTTCATGGTATTAATGACTTTACTGTTGAAATAAAATGTGTATTGTAAACTGTTCACTGGTGCCATGAGTCAATAATATAGAGCTTTCACAAGATTAAGACAAAAGCGCATGATAAACCTTTATCACAGGTAGTTTTGACTCACATTTTATACTTTTCCATTTGCCTTTCCGTTGGGTGTGTTTGTGAAAAGCCAGGTCTGTAACTCAGATTCAACACATTATGAATGTATAAAGCTCGCACAGCTGTGTGCGGTATGCACGGAATATCACATGTTGATTTTGAGCTGATGATAACAAAGGATTTCGATTCCGCTTAAAATCTGATACGTGTGGGGAAAAACAAGCCTCCACAAGCTGCAGCAGATAACCAGTCCTGCTCTTCAGACTCCGGTTTCACCTGGACGGACCTCAGACTTACAAAAAGCTGCTGGTGCCAAATGAAATATCAGCAGGATACCCTGCTTTATTCTGGTAAGGGGTGAGCCCGTATATTTGAGTGAGTCTCATAAAACCTGGTAAGGACCTTTATGAGCTATTACACCCCAAAATGATCTTTTGCTTTTTTCCTGCTTTTTCCAGGCAAGTGGCTGACTGATCAAGCAATGACTCCTGATATAGTCTGGACTGGCCATCAGGAGCGCCTGGAGAATTCCCAGTATCCTG
This sequence comes from Botia kubotai, assembly GCA_036877585.1. Lineage (NCBI taxonomy): Eukaryota > Metazoa > Chordata > Actinopteri > Cypriniformes > Botiidae > Botia > Botia kubotai. Next base: position 4,619 of record JAZGTI010016833.1, read on the forward strand.
CTGTTTATTGCCTGCTGTTTTTAAAAGAGTGCCTTCGTCAAAAATACGCTTTGGTGGACACGGGCTCAGTTTGTGCGTTTCCACTGCAGCAGCAGAAATCTGTTCAGTTCTGCTCACAGCATCACAGTGCTGCATTTTTGGGGTGTGTCGCCCTCAATCCCACAATCCATCTTGTTTATCTCTCTTTGAGTGAAAGGCTGACAGCTTTACATTTCTGCCTTTTGTTAAAGCTGCTATCTGAAACGTTTTGGAGTTAAAACGAACAAAAATCAGTTATTGAACAGATCAGTGTTCATAACAGTCTCTTTACCTTGATTCACAAGAGTAAGTTGAGCATGATGATTTATAATTTGAGCAGTTGGGTCTGATGTCCGGGGAAATTTGAAGTGAAGTTCATTTGACATCAACATTATAAAGAAATGTATTCAGGGTTCTGCAATTTTGTCTCTGTTTCAGACAGAGATGGTGACAGTGAGGCAAAAGTTACAGACCGCAGCTTTAAATGTTTGGTGTGACGTTCTCTTACAGACCCAGGAAAGCAGTTTTAATGGATCGTAACATTTGAGAGCTACAATGGAGATTTTCAAAGTAAACTTTATTTTAGTCTGTTACTCAACAAAGCTATAAACCTCTTATGTGAAAGCTGAAGTGATACCACAGATTTAATTTTAAATGTGAGTTTAACTTGATAGTTTAATTCTGTTATTGTTAGTGTCCTCATTATAAGTCATTATAAACTATCAGTGTATGGAAAATAGCTTCAAAAATTCCCCCTTTGTGTTACACAGGAAAAATAACAGAATATGTGTTTGGAACAGGGAGCACATACAAATGTATCACTTGAATGTGTTGTAAACTGCTTCGGATAAGGACGAATGCCAAACGCATACATGTAAATTAAACATGAACAACATGGTGGTTAGTAAACAATGACAGATTTTTTTGGACATTTTTTCAGACATTTTTGGCTGCGCTCTTCCTTTGAAGTTATCACAGAGGAGTGTGATCTAACCCAATGTTAACTCAGCTCTCAGAGCTTGTAGATTTATGTGCCTTATAATAGTACACATTAAACAAACTGCGTTTATTAGGAGAACTTTTCATGTGGGACAAGAGTCACATCACAAATCATCCTCACAGCTGTTGACCAGAGCGGCGCCCTGCTGTACCTCCTCGAAAAAAACACTAACATGGGCAGGGGCATCTAGATGCCCAATGGAGAGACTTTAATTCCACTGAGAACCTTCGACAGGTGTGTGAGAGAGTGTGTGTGAATGTATACAGTATGCGTCTGTGTTGTCGGATTGGTTATAGATTACGCCAGGATTATGACATACACACTCAATGCTGTGTTTGCTACTTTTGTGCAGCTGCTGTTAGTGTGCATGAGTGTTACAAACAGCGCTGTTGTGTGACTGTTAAAGCGACGTTAAAGCTTGGTTAGGCAATTTTAAAAGCTAGCAAGAGCAGACTAGCTTTGAAAGCATCTCGTCAGAGCGCTCTCCAAAACGCACGAACTCATGCATTGTCTGACAGCCGAGTAGGACGTCCTATATTCGGACCGAATGCAATGATTGAATGGAAATATTATGGTTCGGTGCTTTCCACATAAGATACACCTTTGTATAAATAAATGTACATCACTTTACTTAGTGATCGCTATCAGGACCAGCCTTGTGTATTTTCAGTTAAAATAAACGTTACATTTATGTTTGCAATACCTCTCTCTACCTTATGGTGTCAACATTGAGTTGCCTTCCAAAACACAGTTTAACCGTGTGAGCTCACTTACACCCCCCCGCAGGGTAAGAGCGCATTCAGCTCACTTTGATTCGTAATTACAATCTCCATTATTGCAAACATCTGCAGGACAGCTGCTGCGGGAATCTGGGTCTATTTTGGACTCGCCACATGAGTGTATCCCCACAGGATGCCGGTAAACGCCCACATTTACCCCGTGCACTATAACAGCAGAGGTCAAACTACATTAAAGACTTCATAACATCTTCTGCCAGCCATAACCTCTGTATACAGCAGTTATACATGTTATGGGAATTCTCTACACAAGCATCTTTCCTGTGGTAAAGGAAAGAGAGAGAGAGAGAGAGAGAGAGAGAAAGGATTTTCATATGGTTCTGATTCCAGGGTTCATTTCAGGCTGACTAAACATTTTCCACAACACAAGATTTAAGGTTGTTTTTTCACATTCAAGAATGTGTAGGAAAGAAATCTTTCAGAATTTCTCTGCTTTGTGTGATGCTTAAGAACAAACCTACCATAACTCGTGGTAAAATCACCGTAACGCCAGACGCTAGCAGTTTATTGCCCAATTTAGAAAATACATATACGTAACTACAGTGTTGTTTATTGTTCTACAATGTAGGTTTGTCTTGCAAAAACAGCGTTACTAGATTTCCGAGGAGCGCATGCCTGCTGCGCAGTAGCGTCAATAATATTTTTCTACTGCGTTTCAATTAGCTTGGAGTACAGTTAAAATAATAACAGTAAGTACCCTCATTTATGTAGTTTTGAAGATAATAATTTTGGGATTACAAGAAAGTGACCCCCCCCCCAGTGCAGATGCCGCGTCTGTCGGTTGCGCGTCTGCTGCCTGCGCGTCTGCAGACCACGAGTGACGTTGCAGACGATGGGCGGAGCCCCGCGCGCGATTCCACCACACTGTCTGGGAAAGTGACTAGCAGCGAACGTCAAAACTTTTCCTGACGGATAATTCATGACCTACGACAGGTAATTTACCTTTACATCTTAAATGCCGTTTACGAAACGCTTACTAAAGAGTTCTCGCAAGTTTTCAGCATCACTTGGGCTTCAGGTTGGAATGTGATACTGTGTTTCGCTCGCAATTCCTGATCTCAGATTAAACGGGGAATATGCCGGGGCTTGTTCTTCAGGGAAAATGTACTTATCATAGGATATCAGCGGGATATTGTGTAATGTGGTTCACAAACTGTATGAAAGAACTTCTGAGGAGAGTAAGTGTGTCTAGACGCTGTAGATTATTGATGTGTCTTGCTGTGATCATCTCTTAACGTGGGAATTCTGGCTTTGAAATGTTGGGATTCATCCCCTTCTCGTGGGAAGTATTTTTGTTAGAGCTACACCTGCGATCTCTGATCTCTCTAAACTCTCTGATCATTTGCACTTAATTCTTCGCATAGTTTGTCGACATTTTGTTATGAATATAAATACGGTTCCTAAACTCTTTTCATCTGAAATACCATTCCTAAATTTAACCAGACTTGACTGAATGTATGTATCGCGTCTTTAAAAAGCTTTAAAACACTTTGCTCTGAAGGTTTATGCCTAACTGCTTGACATCAGTTGTGTACATTGTGTCTTTAGGAATCTACATGTTTAATTAAAGTTGAAAAGTCACTTAGTGGAGAAAACGCAGCTTCTGTATGTGTTGGAACTGCTTAAATAATGTTTTAACAGTATCCCAGAATGTACCTCGAGGTTGGTTGAGAGAATGACCAGTATGTGCAGAGCTGTAATTTAAAGCTACTTTGAAGAAGCTCAAATATAAGACTGCTTTGTTTAACATTCTTTTGTTGAAAGTGGCCCGCACGTTTGTGAGACTCTTTTTATAATCTCTAGCCTGGTCATATATTTTGTTTCTCCATTACATAAAGTTTGATTAGATGCTCAGAGCCGTGCTGCAGTTTGGATGCCCTCTCATGACTCATGGAGCATGGTAGTGTGTGCTGTGTTGACAGAGGCCACTCCTTTTCCTACCCTCCAGAAAGCTTTCCATAGTTTTGCTCTGCAAGGTTCCCACGGTCATGGAAACCTGCAAATATCAGGGAATTTTAAAATTGTGATTTTCAGGCCAAGAATAGTCGTAGATATTTCTGTAGTGAAAATAAATGTTTTGTTCTGCTGCAACATTTACCCACCCGTATGTCATTCTAAGCCTATATGACTTCTTACAATAGAAGTCAACGGGTGCCACTGTTGTTTTCGAGAGCAACGCTTCTTTTGTGAAGCAAAAACCTCTGACAGATTTGGACTGACATGAGGGCGAGTAAATGATGGAAGAACTTTCATTTTTGGGTGAACTGTCCATTTAAAGACATTTATATTGATGACAGGTACTGCTGACTTTGCAGGTAATGAAGGTGTAATATGTTGTTGTTGTCATTAACTGTTTATAAATCATGTGTGTTAGTCATATGGTTCTCGAGTGTTGACAGTGAGTCACGCTTGTCTATATTAGGTTCCTCTTGATTCTTTTTGTCGTCTCATCGTTGCTCTCATTCCACACTGAGAAATCATCACAGAAAATAAAGGGTTGAGTGATTGTGATTAACTGTGAAATGATTGTGATTAACTGTAGAATGATTGTGATTAAGTTTAGCCTCTTGACAGTTTGCAGTCAGCAGTTATTAACAGACTCTCATTGTGGCCCGAGCATTGAACATCTGTCATTTTTTGGGTGCAATTTAAGAATGAATTTATATCCTTATACAATAATCCCAATGAAAAGTAATGGATATCTGTTGTTAAAAACTGTAAGAAGACCCTGTTGCATGGTCCATATCCAGTTGGCAAGCAACAGGTGCTGGTACCATATGTAAACACTTATTAGATGGAGAGGGGCAAACACAGGTCACTGCTGTGCTCTGGATGTCCTGCAGCCACGTCTCTAAAATATGCCATTATTTTACAATGGCGCGTTTCCACTGTAAATGAATAAGACTTCTAAAATTGAAGAATGTGTGACTCACAAAATTACACACGTTCTCTACACCAACACAGATTTAGGTTAGAAAGTCATCCGTCTGTCTCTGTTTGGCAGTTTTAAAGGCACGGTAGCTGATTTTTTCCAGAAACATTTTTAGTTCTAGTGGTTGAAAATCTCTTCACATCCAGATCACTACATAAAAGTGTCTAAATAAATTCATATAAATATATATCTTCTGTGGAAGGCTCAGGACTATAAAACATTCGTCCAATCATTGCATTCGGTCTGAATGCAATGATAGGATGTCCTACTTGCCTGTCAAATTTTGTGTTCGTGTGTTTTGGAGGAGGCGTGGCTTTGGAGCGAGCGGAATCTTATATTTTCAAAGCTAGGCTGCTATTGCTAGCATTTCTAAAATTGCCATACTGTAAATTATGCTGCCAGAAACAAATGTACTTTGAGCCTTTAAACAAATGATTGTAAAATTAAGTCTGTCCCACAGAGCTAGAATGAAAGTGAGATTCTTAATTGCCCACACAAGCTCCATCACAGCCAGTAACAGAGGGGCTGCTTGTCAGTGGGCTCGTATTTCATGACGAGACGTTTTTATGGTGCTGAGGTGCCTCTGTGACTCTGGTGGCCTGCAGTGAGACGCTCATTTACTAACATTGTGGTGGTGGTCAGGGAGAGGGTTGGGTTACTTCACAACAATGGCCTGTGTTGTGAGTCTTAATCAGCTGTGTATGCTAACAGTGTCACTCAGGAAATAAAAAATGACCTCTAGTGCTTTGTGGGCGGTCAAAATGCAAGTTTATCTGAATTTTTTCTGATCTGAATGAAGATTTACAGTTTAAACGATGGTACAGCAAAAATCATCCTATCAAAGTCAATTCCAGCTGTTTTATGTGACATTGTTATTTTTAAAATGACAGACTCCCTTTGATATCTTGCAGTGCATATGTATGTTTTGGATGAGCTGTCATTTTTGTGCATATGTGGCAATGTACAAAATAAACTGTACCAGTCTGTCAAATCTAGACGACTGCCATAATGGTTCAGCATGAACAGATAGGAGTGTGCGACTCTATTTATCTTGTGCTGTAAAGTATCAGACTCACCTTCCAGGACTTTGGTTTGCTGTAGCTTGTTGTGTATCTGTAGCACACTGTAGCTGTGTTTTGCACAGTAAATCTGTGGGCTAGAACCCCAAAGGCTGTCTTCTAAACAGGGATCACGGTTTGGCTGGTTAGCATCGGCTAGTTAGCCCCTGCAGGTAGATATTCAACCACACATAAGGTTAAAAAAATCATCTTAGCCAGCCAGTCAAAGGTAGCTTTGTATTCTGACCAGATACAGTCTTTTGGTGAAGCAAATACATTTTAAATATGTTTCATTGTATTTTAGTGGATGTTTCGCTAGTGCCCAATGTGTTTTGGAGGCTCTTCAAACCCATGAAATAAAATGACTGTTGAGCACAATAGAAAACAACGGCTGTGAATAGGCCAGTTTTTCTAGTTTCAGATGTCGATCCGTGTGTATTCTTTATTCACAACAGAGCAGGTCTGTTTTTCAACATCCCGTCAGTGAAGATTGTTATGGTTTTGATTTCGTGAATACAGATGCGTAGATGTCCATGTTTTTTGTGGTTTGTTGATATTTTGAAGAAAACCTCACGTCATGTTTGATGAGCTACAACATGAATCCCCAAAAATTAGTCGAGTTCCACTTCCCAAACTTTTCCACTGGGTCTCCAGACCGGTTCCTAAATCTGTTTTAGCAATTCAAATTCGTTATCTTCTACCGTTGACCTTCTGTTAAGTTCCTATAGTGTTATCTCTGTGTTTTCTTACCTGAATATCTGTGGTGTGTTTATCCACAGGGGAATCCCCAGCTAACAGCATGCGTTCTCAGAACGTTGGCTAACTTTCTCTAAAAGTTCTTTCAAGGTTATCAAAACAGTTCCTGCAATAACATTACTAGAATGATTTTTTAACAAATATCATATATCAAAAATGTTTTTACATTTTTACAATGTTACAGTATTTAAAAAATGTTTGGATAACGTTGTTAAATAGCTAAGCAATAACCTTAATACAACATTTAAAAAATAAACTTGGACTGTTCCTAAAACCTTCAAAATAACATTTGTAACGTTAAGTAACATTGTTCCTTAATAGAAACGTTGGTGAAATGTTCTTACAACCTAAAATTGTTAGCTGGGTCAAAGCTGTGACTGGCAGCCTGTGACATTCATTTATTTACACTGCAGTCTCATGTAATTCCCATGAGGAATGTCGGGGAATTCTTGCATTTATGACACTCCTGCTTAACCTTTCACCACTGACAGCAGCTACTATAGCGCTGGGATATGTATTGAATATATATGGTACAATCTGTAGGTTTGTTACCATTATTAAATTAAGCACAACATTATAAATGATTAATTAAATACACTTTATATTTGTCTGTGAATAGATTAGCAGTTAGCAAGTAGCATCATCACAGAAATATTCGCTGCGCGGCATATTTCATGTAATAAAATGTTTTAGCGACATGTAGCATATTTTTATGAAATGGTTATATTGGTGCGTAAATAGAAATGATTAAGTAAATTCTTTCTTGTGTTCATTAATGACAGTGAGACAACTGTGGAAAACGTGACTTGATTATTGTTAACTAGCTTTTTGTACGCGTTTGATTTGATCGTGTTTTTTTGGTTCGATGGCGTTGCTAAGATATATTTTGTAACTATATAACCCAGCACTTTCTACAAAAAGGGCAAATTAACTGTTGGGATTCATAGTAAGAGATTCCCAGTAGACTTTCTACTGGGGAAGTTAATATGTTACCTCAGTCAGATAACAGCAGGTAACGCATATCTGTAGCTGCTCTGTTTGAAGGCCTCAGGGCATAATGCGTGTTTTTCTTTTGACAGAACCTCTTATAGCTACGTGTTGTTTTTCTGCAGATAATGATGGAGATGCAGGGATATAGGTGAAGCACATATGGGATTGAATTGCAGTGTTCTTTGAGTGAATCTGTGAGGGCAGGACGGGGCGATCTGGTGCGTTTATATGTTGGAGCGAGTGAATGTGGTCTTGTCAGGTTGATTCAGTTTCCACAGCCTCAGGTGTAACTGAAAACTCAGATTGAAAACATGTCTCAACTTTCTTTCCCAGTGAGTTCAGGAAAGAGTATTTTACTGTTCCCATGTTAATTTGTT
>JAZGTI010016834.1:0-12545 GCA_036877585.1 Botia kubotai
AATACAAACATCTGGCTCAAGGGCAGTTATCACACATTTCCATCTGCCTACAAAGTTTTATATATTATGTTCAGATTGAAATACTTCACCGCCCCTCTTCCTGTGTAAAAGTGCTGCGTGGTTCTTTTGTTGAATACTGATTAGAATGAAAAGTTACGATCAATCAGGGACCGTCGGAGTGCTTGACAAGTTTAGTCCACAAATGCGTCAGTTTTCTCAAGCTGTAAACTGTCGCAGTCTGTTCTGAACGTTTCATTGAAAAGTGATACATCTTTTAATCCTGTACAATGCATTCAATACAGCTATGGTTATTTTCGTGCATATCTTTATAAGTGTTGTTATTGGCATAGCTCATAGTTCAGCAGTCTGCAATCAAGGGCTTGACTACAGGAGATCCTTTAAAGCAGATATGCAACAGGAGAGTCAACAGTCAGATAGTCTCATCCTTAGACTGCCCACAGTCAATTTGCTAATCATGTGATACACACTGAATATTAAACAGGGAAGGATTCCATCAATCCAGTAAGCACTGATGTGATTGGCTGATTTTCACAACCTCCACACCTAGAATATTCATTCATTTTTTGTACTACATATCCCTCTCTCTAAACGGCATGTACAGTGAAAACAACACAAACTGTGATTGGTCACTTTCCACATCACTCCACCACTCAGATGGCTCTTATTTTAAGTGGCTGGTGATTTTTGGTCCAGTCTGAGCTGACAGGTCTGATTTTCATACAGACCTCTCACTGAATTTCCTTTTCACATTTTGCAAATGGCTTTGCACTAATACGATCCCACCCTGTAGCTCATTCTGCCTCTCACACGGTGTGAACAGTGAGGATTAGTTTTGTAAAGATAAACAGTGGCACTCATGCAGGTTTACTATGAACATTGTGCATTTCCCCTTGAGTCTGACCTCATCTGTATAGCAACTGCCATAGATGATAATGATGGTGAGAGGCAGTTTTCCCCAGGCCATGGGGGAAGAATATATTCAAAACATCTGGGAGAGACTATGGGAAGCAGGTAGGCGTTACTAAGAGCTGTTTGTATTGTTTTTTGTGCTCAGTTTTAAAATGTTCAATTTATTAACTCAGTTTCATTTTAGAAGCTCCTCGTAGCTCCTATTGTTAGCATGATGGTCACTCCTTTTGATTTCTTATCACTGTGGCTAATTTGCTCTATTAATACTCGCTTTATATAAGCCGTGTTAAAGCACAGACATATTCAGCTGTACTAATGAGGGATATTTTTGAAGATGATTTTACAGAAAAATTAAGTCGCGCACAAAAATATAACCTCTCTTGGGTTTATGTCCTATTTTCCAATTCCAGTTTATAGTGAAGCTGCTTTCTCTGTAAAACGTTGCTTACTAGGAAGTGAAAATTACGCCACGTTCCCCTCGTAATTAATCACTTTACAATAGTGAGAGCTAAATTAGTGTTAAATACCTGAGTTTCTGATAATCTCTTGAGGGAGATGATGGTGTCCCTTTGCTCTCCCTGCTGAGGTGAGAAGATGTGGGGAGGCAGACATAAAACAACAGGTTCACAGTTAACATGGAATACATAACTGCTGTCTTAGCATTGCGCTTGTTTTTGACGGTGTGAGATAAACGTGGCTGGTGTTGTAAGTAGGATCATACATCAGCTAAAATCTGCTATTGGTGCACAATCCCCAGACCAAATTTAAAGGCTGTGTGATAGAACACAAATAGCGCACTTGTGATATTTCGGTATATCAGTTATAATATATTTTTCTTCCCTTCCTCTTAACCTGAAACTCTTTTTGCACGGACGGTTTTATAAACTGTGTACACTGTGGATACAAGATGTTTTCCTTTAGCTGAGATGATGTTGCAGCACAAGCACGAATCAAAATTGATCACTTGGGACAGAGTGTGTTTGATTCAAGCTAGTGTTTAACTGTTACCAACATCAGCCATATACCGTATCTTATCTTGAGCTCTAAAAAGGATTTAAAGTCTCTCCCTCTCTCTGTCTTTCCATATCTCTCCCTCTAGTCAGTACGTCACTGGAAGCTGGGTGAACCTACCCCTTTTTCAACCCCTCTGTCGGGCAACTATCAAGCAATGCAATCCAATGCACACAAACACAACACACTGTTTTTCAGTGAGTCTGACACTTAGGTTGAGTGTGTAATTTATTCACCTTCTCCATTGAACCAAACAGAATGGCAGAGATAATGAGGAGGATATTCAGTGTGAAGAATAATGAATAGCACTGTTTATTTACACAAGCTGTCCACATTGTGCCAGTTGTCATTGGTTGGCCAAAACCTCATGCCATTGGTCGAGCAAACGCTGCTGTGGTGGGATGGTAAGATGCTTGAAACAAAAAGAAATGTCTTGATGGTGCCACAGAACCACATTATTTACACTTTACGAAAATTCTAATTAACAAAATAAATGGCTCTACTTATAATAGTTTTTCCACATTAAGTGGAAAAAAGAGGAAGTATAACATTTAGACACTTCACCACAATGTTCTATATAAATAACCTTTGCTGAACTGTTGAAAAACTCATGAAAATGTGATTTGCATAATATTCCTGAATGTGTTTTGCCTAATTTCTGTTGCCAATAGTAACCAACAAACAGCTCTTTCAAAATGATCCATTAATTTGTTTCCAGACAATCAGCATGCGCAATTACATGTTGATTGCATCACTGACCCTGAAGTTCTTCATCGCTCGTCAAACCCAAATTTACAGGTTTTTTCTAGCTTCATACAGATGGACATTCAGAGGCCAGACTCACGCCGTGAAAGATCTGCATGAAAGAAGCATCAGTACCACAATTTTTTTGTCTTTCTGAGCTGTTGGTCTGTGATGAAAAATCACATTTTGGTCTCTTAAATGAAGGCTGAATCCTGTTTGCAGTACCACCTGCTGCCATCTTATCTTTCTCAGATTTTAAGTAATGGCAACAAACAAAACCATTTGGTATTTTGAATGACACATGTGCCTCTTATTACATTTACGCATTTGGCAGACGCTTTTATCCAAAGCGACTTACATCGCGTTATACTATACATTGTTTCTGAGTATGCGCAATCCCTGGGATCGAACCCGTGACCTTGGCGTTGGTAACGCCATGCTCTAACCACTGAGCTACAGGAGAGCTACATGCTTTTATGCTCTGCTCTGAGACGTCTTGGTCTGCCCTGTTCAATCTGAATAAACGCTGCATACTCAGTTTATTAAAACCTGCAGCCCACCGCAGTAAACTGATTAGCGTTGGATGACACGTATGAAAGTCAACTGTTCACTGGAAATGAAATTTCAGTGCGCGTAAAATCTAGTTTCCGTTCGTCCGCCTCAGTCCACTGGACACACTGCTATTCAAGTTCATGCAAAGCGTATGATAATGATTTTCAAGCAACAGATATTTGATTATACATTCAGGAATTCGTCCATAATTTAAGTCTAATGCGTGACTAATAGTTTTTTTTGACCATCTCCATCACCAGGGCTTTTAATAGATAGCTTGCGAGCTATTGCACAGATTTCAAGAATTTGTTACAAGTTTAGAAGATGGAGGTGAAAAAAGCAACCAAAAGATGGAATTCATGCTGTCGTTCAGCCAAAGGAAGTTTTAATTGGTGCCCTGGGGAGAAGCACTCTTTACATTTGCAAATATTCGTAGAGTCGAAGAGTTGAGAGCCCATTGGGGATGGACAACGGTTATGTTGACAAAAAGTTAAAAGGGCTTATCTGGAATATACTGAACGTGTTTGTTTGCAATCTCATTATGAGACTGGAAAATTTCTCTGAAGGTTAAAGGATAAGGTGTTGTTGCCCTTTTAAAATAATTTTCTTTTTACCGTACACACGAATCCTGCCTTGTATTAGTTGCATTTATCCACATGCTTCCATTGTGAAGTGTGACCGTGTATCAGGAATCAGGATGTACATTTCAAACCCTAAAGAAATGAACATCAAGGAAAGCACATGAAGTGAAACAGGGCGAAATAACAATGGCTTACGGAGGAAAGATTGACAGGCAGCCATCACACACAAGTAATTACCTGCCACTTCACATTTTGCTTTTCAGTCAAATCCTTGAAAGGTCACAGTTGGCGTCTGTGAATGCACAAAAATGGAACTGGATGTTCATACAACTCTTGCCCTTGGTGTAAACCTAAAACCTGTATACATAAACAAATATTTGCATTTCAATAGCGCTTGTAAGCTTATGCTTGTGGGTAACTGTGTGATCATGGGGTGTACCGCTCACCTCACTGTTGTCTGCTCATTTACGTCATGAATTTTTAAACAAGAAATACTTATTTGCCAATAAGGTAAGAAAAAATAATTTCTTTGAAAAGTTATAATATCTTACAGTATTTTGCCTCTGAAGTAAATGTATCTGTGTTTATGAATGTTTAAGGTATTTTTACTGGAAAAAATACCTTTGAAAACACATATAAAATGTTTATAAAATGTTTCTGCAGTGTACAACTTTTGTTATGCGCATGCAAAAAGCAAACGCCATAGTTTATGATTTGTTTTGTATTTATTTAATTTTTTTATTCTGTGTCGGCTCCTTAAATCTTGCCATAAGCACATTTGCATAATGTCTCTGTGCGGCCGTCACCTTTGATTACAATGAATTCTCCTCCCTTAGCCTGTGGCCATGTACAAATTCCATTAGTCTCAATGTTTACATATGTCTCTTTTTTCTTTGCCTCTTATTGGTGTTCAGTTGGTGAGAATGGCACAGGGGCTGAAACACTGCTCTCTCTGTCTCTCTGTCTCTCTCTCTCACTCACAGCCCTGTTGCAATAGACATCATTCTTAGCGTGTCGTCGTGCTTCAGTCAAGCTGTGCTAGAAACAAATGTTACAGATGCGTCTTTTTGTCTGTGGGTCTTTCTGACAGTTATTTAACTGACAGTCTGTGAACAAGACTGAATTGTTTTATTGTTTGACTATAATCATTTACAAACCTGCTGTTCAGCGTTTGGTAGAGCCGCTTAAGGTTTGACTGTGGTTTTGTGTTCCTGCATTTGATAAGATACTGTTTCCAATACTGGGCCTCATTCATGAAACATGTGCAGGACAAATTTCGGTTTATATTGTTCTTATATTGTTTATATTCCTTTAAAAGTGTTTTCTTATAAATGAATATGAAGTAAACAGTTAGATAAAATACAGTCTGTGTTACCTAGGCAACTAGATGTATTTAATTTCAATGTGAATGATATTAACATCTAATGAAAGAGAAATAGGCATGTACAAATATTCATTTAGCTGCAATGGTAATAAATAGCTATTTCGAGCACACACAGATGCGTTTATTTATGGTGCTAAACTCGCACAAAGACAAAATGGTGCACGGCAGATAATAATAAATTTTCCCTGTAAACCTGCTGGTAATTGACACCATGTCAATTAGAAGTCTTCAAATGCTGAACATCAAGCACTTAAAACATAACTGCTATTAACCTGTTTTTAGTCACCCCGTATGTACACCCTCAAATTACATATATACATTTACAGGCGCTTCTATCTAAAGTTTAAATCAGTATGTGTGTTCCCATGGGAATCTCACTCATGTCATTGATGTTGTTGTTGCCGTGCTACACCAACTGAGCTGCAGGTACAGTACCAGCAATATTAACAATTATGGAACAATAATTACACAGCACATCACAGTCTGTCACTGGATAACATTAACACAACCGAGCTGCACACTTTACTGTAGAGAAGCAAACTATATCTTAGTGGTATATATTATGGCATATTTTAACACAACGTGAGAAAAAATGTGTTGTAGAGGTTTTGGTCAAATAAAAGCTTGTGTAGGAGGCTGTTTGCTTAGCTGTTTATGCATGTGCGTATCATGTTTTGACACCCTTCAGCTACATCAGATGGGTTTATGGATTCTCTATAGGTGAAACAGTTATACTTTCACAAGAACTGGTAATTTTGTGTGACTTCATCCCCAAAGTGTCAATGTTGCTGTAGCTGTGTCATGGTTGGTAGATAAAGACACTGTTTCTCAGAGACAAACAAATGAAGCTTGAAATGAGAAGAGCATTGTGCTGCATTGGCATGGCCCTCTGTATTATCGGGCACATGTTGCTTTGCTACGGTAACATGGTTTACCAAACTACAAGGAACTCCTGTGATTTCCATGCCTCTGATGACACTTCCTGTTAGCATTCTCTTCCCTGTTCTGCCTTTTTAATTCAGATTACCAGTTTACACTTCACCATGCTACACATTTGGATCAACAACTTGTTCCTAAGATTTTTTCTTAGGAGTTTTTTTTTACTGTATAAATATTTAAAGTACACACAAAACAGAGTGTAAAAATAGCTGTTTTAGTGTATCCGTTTACTGGGTTTTCTCATAAGAACGCAATAAACATACTTATGTACTTATGTTTCTATTTATGTATAGAGCTGTGCAATATACTAATTAAATGAAAACACATGTATCTGAGGCTACAGAAAGCATTTAGGTGCCCTTTTTATTCATTTATAGCATATATATAATGATGTTAAAGTTCACGTTTTAGTGATTTAACTTTTGCTTGTTTATTAAAACAAGTAACACTGGAGTTCCATTTAAACAAATGATTTTTTAAACAACAGAAAGTCATAGTCAATTACAGGCCTCTTTGATGAAAAATAGATTGAAGTCTGAACAAGGAGAGATTAAACTTTAAATTAGATTTCATATTACTGTAACAAAATGTTTTCTGAAACAAAGAATTGACATATCGTGCCTCGCTGACTAATTATTTTGCATTAAACCCAGATTAACTAGCAGGATTAACTTCTGATTTATGGAGCAAATCAGATGAAATTAAATAACGTTCCTTCGTCTTCTCTCAATATAGCATTAATACTATATATTAATGTAAGCTGTAAGCAGTTCCACCAGATACTGACTTTATAACCAATCTGTGCTGAGGAAGCGACTTGCTTGATGAAGAGCTTTGAGGAACAAGTAGAACCAGAGGAAGAAAGAAATTGCTAGAAAAATGTGTGGAAATGAAACTATGATAAGTGAGGCAGTGTGCGTCTGTGGTCTCTGTGCGTCAACACTGCCAGATATAACATAAAGGGGGTATCTTGATTAGAAGAGCGCAAACATGGTGCCTGAGGGCTCATGGGTAATCCCCTGTCATTTCTTGGTCTTGATGTTTCCCTCCTCTTCAGGTCTTATCTAGGTTGTTTAAAGTGCTCCAAAGCTTTATTTTATCTGTCATCGACCTGTGCATCAAGTTTTAGGTGACCTTAAGCTTGCTGGGAACTGTGTGTGTTTATCAAGTATTTATTTTTGATTCGGTATAATCTACTTAAAATATGGAGGCAAAAAGCAAACAAACATTGTTTGTATTCCTTCACTTCAAAGTTCCCTTTTCACTTCACATAAATCTTTAAACTGTTAAAAAACCATGTGTTCATGTTTGTTCCCCCATAAGCTTTATACCTATTAAAACATAGATTATAGAGATTGAATTTTACTCGACGGTGTTAATGAATCGTTTCATCTTGATGTGTGTAACCTGAAGCAACCTGAAGTTCGGCTCCATGATATATGTCAGGTATCAGTACACGGGCTACAGCCTTGTCTAGCTGAGTCCACCTATGTGTCCACTGAGATGTTTTTAAATTCCTCCTCATGTATTAGTCAGTGTGTAGTTTGAAAGGCAGTTTTAACTTCTATAGGTTTTAGATCCATCTGTGTTTTCCCTGGTGCTCCTTTGATATTTTGAGCAAGGATAGAAGACAAACCTCTGTTGCCATTTCTCAGCTGCGCAACGTAAGTAATCCAAATATATGAAAGATTGAAATAATTGACTGAAGGAACGTTAAACAAAAAATAATTTTTAATGGATAAGAGGACAATTTTTTTTTACCTTAGCTCACTGTACTGTATGACTGTAAAAAAGTAAAGGAGTGTAATGGTCTCTCTAAGACCAAGGATGGACCAACTTTTCTCAAGTTTGGTTGTAGTTTTCAGACGTCTGAGGTAATTTGGTTTACATTGCTGTGTTGTAATTACAGTCTGTATTTTGTGCCTATGCAAACAAATCAAGAGTAATTTACCTTCATACGCGATTAATCTGTGTATCGCATCTCATGTGGCATCGCCATCCAGTGTTATTGCTAAATAACATTGCTAAATTCCAAGCTAAACAATAATCTAGATTTTGTTTTGATTTTGTTTTTTATGTTTTGTACTGGCCACCTGTTTAGTGTGTTTCCTTGCCTACGGCCTGCGATATGCTCCAGCACTCCTGCGACCCTTTGCAGGGTAACCAAGTAAACCAACCTAGTTTCACAGCTATTGAAACTGAATCATTGCATGTAGTTATTTACTGTAATTCTTCTGTAATGTCATTGTTAACTTTTAAGCAAATTGGAATTCCAAGCCCCACAGCTGAGATTGATGCAGTATAGATAGGTCTAGGTGACTTCGTCTTTGCCCTTTAAGATCAAATTAAATTAAAAGATATGAACAGAAAAATGGCCCAGTGGAGTGAGGACCCAAATTGGCTTGATTGTTAAAGTGGGCACACACAGCATGAGGTTAATTAGACACTGTTCAGACACTGTAGAAAGCGCTAGGAGGAATTCACATACATTGGAAGTTAGCTGGGTTGTGGCCATCAAAAAAGCAGTTTATGTATGAATTTACTTGACTACATCAGCCCCTCAACCCCCCCCACCCCCAAAAGAAAAATACTCTGCCCAAATCCTCACACTGTGCTTGTTTTTATAGAGATATTTCCATACCTTTGACCACACCACCACCCTTCCTGAACGTAGCTCCTTTTCTTTTTCGATATCGGAGCCCCAGTCAGCAGTTAACACTGTTCACTGAACAATTACTTTAGATGGAATGAGAAACAAGAGAGTCCTTGATGTGCTAATGCAGGTACACCAGGCCCTCACAGGATAGGAACGCTCCTGATTTTCCTGATAAATGAATGAGGTTTGTGGAGTTGACAGTTGGGGCGGTACTCAGTGCAGAAGCAAGTAGTGTTTAGTGACAGCAGACACGTATCTGAGTCCCTGCAGGCCATGAAAGAGTTCCTGCATGTTTTCCTCATCCATGCCCTCCATTCCCCACTGGGGGCATCTAGATTGTCATGTCTTTCCTGTCTTCCTGTTCGCTCTCTGTGTATGCAGAGTAATTATTTGCCATTCATTAATTTCAAAGGAAATGGTGTCCGGCATCGCCTCGGTGTTGCCGTGGCAGGTGGCGGCTGTGGCGGGCTAGAGCAATGATTCGTACAGTTACCAATCTTCCCTGTGGTGTTGCTGAAGAGCTGGGATGAAGGATAATTACCGACAGCTCTGTTGGGAAGCCCGGATCACATCCAGGGAGGGATGAGTTTCAAATAGCTCAACTGGTAGTGCATTGCGCAAAAGGTTGTGGGTTCGACTCTCAGGGAACACGCATAAGAAGCTTCAGTCTTGTGTTGTCTTCAGTGTGTGTTTGGCTTTGGACAACAGTGTTGTAACAAAGTTTATAGTAAACGATAGCTGTGTATTCATCTAGTCATTTTTTAGCTGCAGGTGACTTACAAGAAACTATCACATGATTCCTCGTGCTCTTGTTGATTAATGTGTGTTTATTAATTAGGCCAATTTGATACTCAGTTATGTCTTTTTTAATGTATTGACATAAATCTGTGGTTAAAGACATTTATCTGTCATGGCAAACAATAGTCCTGGTGATCTTTGAGTAATTATAAGGACAATGCAAATTAATCTCTCATGGTCAGTCGATCCTTTAATGACTAAAACATTTACAAAATTTATCCTCCATGACAAGTCATTCATAATAACCTTTTATATTAAGTGTAAATGTCATTTCTAGTGCATTTAATATAATAATATATGTATGCTTATTAATATAGAATAAAGGCCCCATAATTAATATAAAGAGAATTGTAGTGTTTAGTTTTAACACACCTGCCTGTAATTCACACATACACTTATATTACCTTGATTAGCTTGTTTTATTATTAATGAGGTATAGAGCTTAATATGGCCACTCACTGTAAGGAAATTATAGTCTTTGAGAGCCTATATTTTAAAACCACAGTGTATCAAAACCTCACTGTTACTCTGGGCTGGCTATGTGGGAGGCCATATTGATTTGTGACAGATTCTTATAGTGTGGGAGACAATAATAAAGACAGAATAAATAAATAAAGCTTGCATAAGGCTTTAGCTTGTCTGTAATTAAGCAGGGCTTTGTGCTCTCTGACGTCTCCCTGCTGAATCCCCAGAGCGTCACGATCACATTTTCAAAAAACGTTTCATTTTGACAGTAACTTTTGAATAGTTTGACACCACCCACACAAGACATTGAACCTTTGAACCTTTAACTGTCACGACATATACAACATGCGCTGTATAAACATGATCTTGTAGGGCACTGGGCTTCAGGGATTGTCGAATTAAATAAGGTTTATGTTCCTGTGTTTAGTGTATCGATGAAGGAAATACATGATAATACATCAAGCTAAAACCTTACAATTGTGTCAGCCATGTTGTTGAATGAACTCGGCCATAGATTTTCAATTACTGAATTCCAGAGGGAACATTAGTGGTCTGAAAATAGACAAATACACTTTGGAGTGTATTGAATGCATTTATCACTAAAGATAAACAAAGCAGGATGAGCAGTTACATTAGTATATAAAAGAAGAGGTGATGGATTTTTCTACAAATATAAATTAAATCTTCTACTGAACACCTTCTACCTTCCTGGTGTAATTACAGAAACTATACTGTGTGTACTGTACATATTAAAGCTGTCAAGACAATTATGTATATAAAAAGGTACAATCACAAAACGTTCAAAAATAGTGCAGAACAGCACACTTCTACATGTTTTATAGCAAAGGCTGCTTAATCTATTATAATACATAATATATATCCATCCATATATATTATCATCTCACTTGTGTGAGACTGAATTAGGAGCAAATAACAAAAGGCTGTTCTCAGATGTTTCTACTGAGGAAAAGAAATCTCATTTACATCAGTTATAAAGGAGATTTTAACCATGTCTCAAATTGCGCTCCGATACCGAGATCTGTAACCAAAATCTTTTTTAAATATGTCAAACAGTTCTAATCAAATTCTTCCAAAACAAAACATTTAATTATCCAAATGACCCGCTATGCTATTCGCAACTCTCGCTTTATTGTTAACTTTTATTTCTCAAGAAATTTTAGGAGAAACATCTGAGATGAAACACAACTGAATCTCCTTTCTCCTTTCAGCTGTCAGAGTCTGTATCATGCCTGAGATTCATTCACAGGTTCATGAAGTGATAGAAGGATAACAAGAGGAGAAACAGCAGACAGACTAAAGCCTTTATCGAATCATTCCTGAGTGCTGCTCTAGCGCTTCCTCTGGTCCGCAGGGGCTTGAATCTTTCCCGGCTCATCCACCTCAGCTGAACCTTACACACATATACACACTGTAAAGAGCTATAGAGCGAGCAGACTCCTAGCAGAACTCTGAACGGCATTTCTTCTCCTGTTGTGATTCCTTTATATTTTTATAACGTCAAGGCTAAAGGTGGTCTTTCAAAATAACAGGCCGGTTGTTGTCACATCAACATAAAACTCCTCATTGTATTTGAGCTATTTCATCACTATAGCGTCACCAGACTCCAGTTGTGGGTAATATCAGCCATCAGCGTGTTCATGGATCTGAACTGAATTTTCACCAGAAGCAGTCGACCATTTGGGTGCTCATTTCATCATACTACGATTTAGGGCATACAATTTAGTTCTACTTAATGTTTGGGGCTCCTAGCATGTGCAGTGGGACGCAGCGCTAGTATACCTTGGGCCAGTACTGAGTCAATGGCCTGCTGAGGTCATACAAAATGAATCTTGCAATCTAATTGGTTTAATTCTGTTAATTAGGGGTTAGAGAGGGAGTGGCTCAGATGTCACACTGGCCTTTACAAATAGCTGCTGTAAAATATCTAAGGCAGATAAACGTTTGTATGTCTGGAATTGTCAAACTTGTGAAATAATATCTCGTTAGAATGCCTCCTAGCCATTGCAACAGCATCGCCATGGTAACAACAGACAATGTCACTAATTATGAGCTTTTCAGCTTTTGCCCTTATGACACTCGCATCGATCCCGAATTCGAAATGATTGATTTGATTGTAGCCGCTTCCACGCTTCATCTTTATTTAAGGGGCCGTCTGATGTGTGCATTAAAAATGTCATGAAAGCGTTCTGAAATCTAATATATGTGATATAGACAAGAGCGGTATTACTGCAGTTGGCTTATGAAAGTGGTGGATATTACCGTGTGTCACGTTAATTACATCAGAGGGCGGATTGTGAAGCATTAGAAGTTTAATCCAATCACTCACACTGCCACTCTCATTTAGGGGCTTTGACTTCAGCTTCCATAATATTTGTCAAACTACATTCGGCGGCCACTTTATTGCATACATCTGCTCGTTAATGCAAATATATATTAGCCAATCATGTCGCAGCAACCGAACAGG
>JAZGTI010016835.1:0-12545 GCA_036877585.1 Botia kubotai
CTTTCTCTGTCTCTCCCTCTTTCTCTGTCTCTCCCTCTTTCTCTGTCTCTCTCTCTTTCTCTGTCTCTCCCTCTTTCTCTGTCTCTCCCTCTTTCAGAAGATGTGTTCTTTAGCAGCTCCAATACGACTCATTCTAAAGCTCACAAGGGCTCATGTGACTATATGAAGCTAATCACAACTGGTCTTCAAACACTTTTGTGACAGTTAATGAGATCAAACACACATCATGTTTCTCTGTGTTGCTCTTTCTAAGATCTGAACTTCCCTTCAAATTCACTAAGCTGTGATCACCTGTCAGCTACTTCACACAACACAGACTAACAGACAAATACCATCTAAATGAACTCTATAATATCTGCACAACAAGACTATGATTATGATTATGATTAGATTATGATTAGTTTTGACTTTAGGTCAATAATCATGTCAAAATTATATCTGTAAACATACACTAAAATAATGTGTCAAGTCTGACCTCTGACTCCTTCAGCCAATGAGAGAGCATCATCTGACTGAGATCACTCACTTATAAATGTGTACGATCTCTGTCTGACGTTACTGAACCAGCAAAAATGAACAAACATGAAACAAATGAACGAACAAATGAAACACTTAACCTTTCTGAAGACAAAGGGCTCCTCATTGTAATAAGGATTCAGGCCGTTGTTCATGACCATCCTGGTTTTGAACTCCTTCCTGATGGTGTCTGTGGGAAGGCCATACATGTCCACCTCCACATATGTGCCAATCTTCTTATCTGATAAGAACTGCCCTGAGAACACCTGTCAAACATCAGGGACAGGAAACAGTCAAACAGACCAGGTTCTGAAACTGACCCCAAAACTGTTGAAGATATTGCAGAAGTTTCAACTCAAATAACAGCACCCTCACACACAGTAAATTAAGATCTATATGTGTATACAGGGCATCACCTGTACACTGCAGGTCGCTGCTATAACACCATCCACAGGCGTCTCAGAGAACGGATCAAACATCCGATCGGCACGGCGCATGAAATCTGGTTTCAGCAGGAACCTACAGCAGCCGAATCACATGATTAAGATACAGAATACACACTGCAAACCTTCATCTAAAAAACACATTAACTGTATGCTTTACATTTTACATCACAGAATTTATTACAATTCACTAAACACAACCTGCAGTGTTTGAAGTTGTGGCCTGCTGGTTACAGAGTCAGACTTGTAAACAGAAGTTCGCCACTTCGATTGCCAATGCCAGCAGAAAACAACTGCCTCTTGAGCAAGACACCTTACCCCCAGTTGTTCCCGGGCACAGGGGTGCAGTGTGTTCAAGGTTTGCAGTGTGTTCACAACTCCAATGTTTGTGCATCAAACCGGATGGGTTAAATTCACATCACTTCACATTATTATCTGTGAATTTTTAAAGAATTTTTTAAGCTCTTAGATGCTAATAACATTTTTTAAAAAACGTCTCTATTATTACACAGCAAATTTTTTTATTACAAATTAACTTTCCAAATGCTTCAACAGTGAGCCTTTTTGACCAATTTACTACAAAGTCTGTGTATAAATGTGTCAGCAGTCACTGCAGGGCAGATATTAATTATTTTCCTGATTAATATGTTCCTGATTAATTGTTCAAAAGAGCATTAATGGTCCAAGTCCTTTCCATTACAAAAGTCAAATACACGCTCTGCATTTGATGATCTGACATGGCCTTCAGAAACAATAAGGGAATGTGATATAGATACCGGTGGGCCTGTAATCCCACATGAGTGTAGGGCTGGATTTTTACATGGGTAACCTGAAAGAGGGGGCTGATATTTAGCGATTTGCACTAATGTGGATCAAATGAACGTCTCGCCCCAAGCTGCAGCTAATGAGCTGTGACACGCTTTAACTGATGACTCCTGTGCACACACTCACCCACATGCCCCATTATACTCGAACTTCCCCTGATTCAGCTGCATCCCCAAATCTGAAAGAGTAAAACACAGTAAATCAGTGTAATCTGCCACACACGTCTGGTCTCTTGAGTAGGTTTCATCTTCAATGTAAATCTACAAGATCTTTTTTCATCCACCGAGTGTAAATCTTAAATGTTCATTCAGGAAAGAAATAGCACTGCTCTTCTTAACACGGCACAGCTGATACAAGTTCAGGCAGAAATGACACAAGTTTAGGCAGAAATGACACAAGTTTAGGCAGAAATGATACAAGTTTAGGCAGAAATGACACAAGTTTAGGCAGAAATGATACAAGTTTAGGCAGAAATGATACAAGTTTAGGCAGAAATGACACAAGTTTAGGCAGAAATGACACAAGTTTAGGCAGAAATGATACAAGTTTAGGCAGAAATGACACAAGTTTAGGCAGAAATGACACAAGTTTAGGCAGAAATGGTCTCTGTAAACATGTTCAGTTATTTAGTAGATGTGAGGACTGAGACACCTTTCATCACTATTTATAAATGTTTACAGTGTGAAACATGCAGTAAAATGTAAGTGTGAGGAGCTCTGTGAATTATCATACGAAAACTGTGCAAATGGAGCTTTTGGCATTAAAATAGAGATTTTGTTCCCCCTGAATGACATCTTGAACCGCCCTCTGCTGTTGTCTGGCATTCCCGTGCTCTTTTGTCTTGTGCTCTGAGCCGGAGGGAATGAGGCAGCATCTGTTCACAAACACACTTGTGTGTGTGTGTGTGTGTGTGTGCTGGGGGCTTGTGCTGTGTGGGTTTTGTTTGTTCACTCAAAGCCTTAAAGTCACACTTTAAAGTTTGAATGTGCTGCTATTTCAAGGCTTCGCATTTGACAAACAAAGATGTTCCGTCATGCAAATGACCTGTAAACACTGAGCACAGTACGACTGTAAACACTGAGCACAGTACGACTGTAAACACTGAGCACAGCGCAACTGTAAACACTGAAAGCAGTACGACTGTAAACACTGAGCACAGCACGACTGTAAACACTGAGCACAGCACAACTGTAAACACTGAAAGCAGTACAACTGTAAACACTGAGCACAGCACGACTGTAAACACTGAGCACAGCACGACTGTAAACACTGAAAGCAGTACAACTGTAAACACTGAGCACAGCACGACTGTAAACACTGAGCACAGCACGACTGTAAACACTGAGCACAGTACGACTGTAAACACAGAAAGCAGTATAACCATAAACACTAAACACAGTTTGACTGTAAACATAGAAAGCAGTATTCCCGTAGACACTGAACATAGTACAACTGTAAACACTGAACGCAGTATGACTGCAAACTCTGAACATCATATGAATAAAAACATTGAACACCATACGACTGTAAACAATGAATGCCATATGACTCAAAACACAGAAAGCTGTACAACCATAAACACTGAACACAGTATGACTTTAAACACTGAACACAGTTTGACTGTAAACACAATGTCACATGACTAAAAACACTGAATGCAGTATGATTCTAAACACAGAATGCAATAAAACCGTAAACACTGATCTTAGTATGTCTATAACAACAAATACATAACAAATGACTACATGACCACAGCTGGGTTGCATGACAAACGATTACCGCAGTGCCACGTTATGTGAGTGACCTCTACTGCATGCTAAACATCTTTTGTAGAACATGTTCATGTAATCATATGGATGTACAGTAACAGGGGCCATGGCTCTCAGGGCCCGAGGCAGAAGCTGTACCTGGAGTCTGGAAGTTCAGAGAAACCATCTGGCAGCCGGCATTCCAGAAGATCTGAGGCATGTAATTACTGGAGTCCACACGGCCTCCTTTAGGGTAGATCCGGCTCATCTGCCTCTTGTTGTAGCTGCATGTCTGTAGCTGAGGAAAACGTGTCATTCAAATGAACAGTGCAGTATTTCTTTTCAACTCTGAACAGCAGGAGATTGTTCCTGAGTACTGAGAATATTATGTTTAAAATAACAGCTTTTTATCAAAAGTTAAATAAAAATAACTTCATGCAGATTCTTTGGGTAGTGACATGGACGAAAACCATCAATCTGATCAAGTTGACCTACACCTATAAGCATTTGCAGGATGATTAACATAAAAGTCACCAAACCAATTCTTTTGTGTGCCAAACCGCTCTACAGAAACGAATATGCTTGCAAAGACACCAAGCATGTCAGCTTGTGCATATATTGGCACAGAACATGGTTCAAACACCACCTATTGGTCAAACGTTATAAACAACAAAACACCCACTTTGAACTGCATTTCTTAAATTCACCACAGGGGCGCTGTGACCAAACATTTCACACAATTCAGCTGTATTTTAACCATTTAGTTGTTGTAAGAATTACAAGCTCTGATACTCAGTATAATGCATTATCATTTCAGCATTATTAATAAAAGCTCACATCACTGGAATCAATCCACAAACCTTACCAGAATGTTTGCGTCATTTCAAACACTTTTTTCCCACACAGGGTTTGTGTGAAATTGTGTATCATCGTAAAAGGATACTTCACAAATTCAATGGCGTTAGTCTTCAGATATCCCAAACCAACAGACTCATTGAATGAGGACATGTTGTGATGGATGTTTCTCTCTGAACACACAAAAAGATATAACTTCAAAAAAAGATATTACTTTACACATTACTACTGTATATGCATTAAAAACTGTTCTATACACGCCTGCACGCACGTTTGTTGGACTATATTAGTGAGGTCAGTCCATAGACTTTTACTGATTTTATATCAGGCTAAAACCTAACCCTGACACAAACACATGCATGTAATTACAGAACAAAGAAAAACTTGGTTTGGCCGATTTATAGCCCTCAAATTTAGTGAGAACCAATACAATGTTATTTGTCATTTTAAATGTCAGACGCCAGTTGTCATGGCATTTCACTGTTATTAGGGACACACACAAACACACACATATATACCAACTGTAGCTATAACATCCATAAAGAAGACATTTACATTTATTCTTTAAGCAGACACTTTTATCCAAAGTAACTTACAAAGAGAGAGAGCATTTAACATTGTGCCCCAAGAACCAACAAGCCAAATCTACGAAGCTACATTTACATGTAGGAATAGTTTTGATGCCAGGGACAAGATGAACAGTAGAAGACAAACAGGTTTAAAAAAACATTCAAAAAGGTTATACATTATTACATTAATGATTAGTCAGTTGTGTTTTCAGGTGCTTCTTTAAGGTTGTGAGCAACTTTTCACCTATTTGTTTAATTAAACTTTACTGTAATTTATTAGGCCACTGTCTTCAGTGTAAAAGTTTGTTTAATTCCCATTGTTTAACATTTACAACAAACGTAAATATGATAATGAGCAATTTAATAATAATTAAAACACATACAATACGTAGCTTAACACAAAGGTTTTTGCAGCCAATTTACATTGCAAGACAGATCATATTTAAATGGAATAAACCTTTTAAACTAAGTTATTATTTGTTAGGGATATTGCTTGGTTGCACTATTTCTGTCATCCAACAGGTGGCTGTAAACAGTTTGCGGTTGCCAAGCAACGCAGTAACTTGCCACAATAATATACAACATGCATTGTGCATGTTGTATATTATTTATGTATATATTTTGCAACATGCAGTGTGCATTTATGGGCATTTTACACCAGCTTTAAAAGCAGCTCATCCAATCAGCATTTAGAGTCGGATCTACCGTTCTTATATAAACTGACCTTCTGCAACCTCAAAGCTCTGGAACTTCACAGGCTGTGCATAGTTCACCATGGCCGACAGATACGGGTGGATGTTGGTTGTAGCTCCTTCATACTTGTAGGAGGCGATTAGTTGCTGTTCTGCATCTGTGTCTTCTGTTGAATCCACACCCTGATGACCAAACAATTACAAACATACTTCACATTTATTCCTCTCAATAGTCAATAGTTTGTCATTCAACTAGTTGTACACAAAACTGCTTAAAATAAACATTTTACAGAATATTTACTTGTTTATACTTGTTTAATTAAATGTTTCCATTGAAGGTGAATAAAATATTGGTTTACTGAGAATGAAGGAACATCAGACCTTCTTCCTGCTCTCGGGATCAGACGCTTCAGAAACATCAGTTGCATCTGTCACTTCGGAGATCTCTGTGACATCATCATCTGGAAGCTGAAACAAAGAGATGTTAAGAACAGTAACAACAAAGACACACACACAGATAGGACATACAGACTCACACACAGACAAACAAACACACACTCACAAATAATGACATCGGTAAGACACACAAATAGACAGACACACACAGACACACGTGCAGTCACACACACACACACACACACACACACACACACACACACACACACACACACACACACACAATTTCCTGTCACTCACCTTCTTTCTAAGACTGCCCTGCATGTTCCTTTCATTGGGATCTTCTGAAACCAATAGATTGTTGCTGGTTTTCAACTCAGAGTTTAATTCTTTACTATCCACCGCTGACAGACAGACAGAGAAGGAGAATCAAATTCTGCTTCTGGTATTAACTGTCATACTAAATACAAGCAACTGCAGATCTACAGGCCAAGAAAACCGGTGAGAGCCAAACAGACTGAAGTATTCTGAGCACAGAAAGCTGGAGACTGTGTAAGGTTAGGGTGTCTGTCTGTTTGCTGCGTGGGTGTATGTGTGTTCATGAGACTGTGTAAGGTTAGGGTGTCTGTCTGTTTGCTGCGTGTGTGTATGTGTGTGCATGAGTCTGAGATCAGAAAGCAGGAGACTGTGTAAGGTTAGGGTGTCTGTCTGTTTGCGGTGTGTGTGTATGTGTGTTCATGAGACTGAGATCAGAAAGCAGGAGACTGTGTAAGGTTAGGCTGTCTGTCTGTTTGCGGTGTGTGTGTATGTGTGTTCATGAGACTGTGTAGGGTTAGGGTGTCTGTCTGTTTGCTGCGTGTGTGTATGTGTGTGCATGAGTCTAAATACAGAAAGCTGGAGACTGTGTAAGGTTAGGGTGTCTGTCTGTTTGCTGCGTGGGTGTATGTGTGTTCATGAGACTGTGTAGGGTTAGGGTGTCTGTCTGTTTGCTGCGTGTGTGTATGTGTGTGCATGAGTCTAAATACAGAAAGCTGGAGACTGTGTAAGGTTAGGGTGTCTGTCTGTTTGCTGCGTGTGTGTATGTGTGTGCATGAGTCTGAGATCAGAAAGCTGGAAACTGTGTAAAGTTAGGGTGTCTGTCTGTTTGCTGCATGTGTGTATGTGTGTGCATGAGTCTAAATACAGAAAGCTGAAGACTGTGTAGGGTTAGGATGTCTGTCTGTTTGCGGCGTGTGTGTATGTGTGTGCATGAGTCTGAATACAGAAAGCTGGAGACTGTGTAAAGTTAGGGTGTCTGTCTGTTTGCTGCATGTGTGTATGTGTGTGCATGAGTCTAAATACAGAAAGCTGGAGACTGTGTAAGGTTAGGGTGTCTGTCTGTTTGCGGCGTGTGTGCATGAGTCTGCATGTATGAGTGTGTGTCTGCGTATGTGTGTTTGTGTTCACCACTATCCAGATCTTCATCATTCTCATCGTCTACAGCCTGTATGCTCATCTCACCAGCCTCCATGTGCTTCTTAAAAGACTCTAGCTGCTCTGTAAATACACACACACACGTTTGTTTTACTATATTAGTTAGGACATATAGACGACTACTGATTTTATATCAGGCAAAATATATTTTATATCCCCAACCCTCTCCCTAAACCTAACCCTCTCACAAATGTGTGTGATATTACATTGAAAGATTAACATGATTTGTCTGAATTATGAGCCTTTTTATTTAGGGAGAACCAGTCAAATGTCCTCACAAGTTCGTTGTCATCTTTCACTAACTATGTTAGTGAGGACACTTGGTCCTCAAAAGTACAGCTAAACCTGTATGCACAGAGCACACACATTTTTGCAAATTAGGTTGTCCCCTAAAAAAGGTTTTGCTGACATCTCTGTACAAATTTGTTCCTAGTAAATCCGCTCACCCCCCCACACACACAACAGGTTATTGAATTTACACAAGTCAATTTTTGTTTTGTTTAGAAACAAATTGTTTCAACACAGATATTGCAGACAATATTTTACAATTTACAGACCAAATAATGTCGTAAGTGAGCAGCTGCAGGTAGCACCGTCTAACCCTAACTGACCCTAAGCCTAGTGAAGGATATAAACACTGATAGGGACCACAATTAGTGATAAGAATCTGCCTTATATTGCACCCTAAAATTATACAAAATACAAAAATAAGCACTTTTCATTAATGTAATGGTAAACAGACAGAAAGAAGAATGTTAAAATGATAAACATACAGTACTGCGTTTCATTTTGATACATCTTTAAGCAGAAGGAATATACACAGCAAAAACAGTGATTCATTAATCCACATACTTTGCTCCACTTCAGGTTTTAATCTCTTGTTTTTAATGAGGATTTTGTGCTTGAGGTCGTTGGGGGACGGTAGAGGCTGTCCAGGTTCTATCTGAAAAAAACAACAACAGTAACATTAAAACACATCCACTCCTCGGCAGATTCACAGAAACAGAAAAGTGTGCTCTCAGTGCAACACTGGCATTCTGGGTCACATTTTCCATGGAAGCTAAAGCAGGTCTTAGCTGGATCTGAGTGCAAGAGAATAGATTACTTACTAAAAAGCCCTCCAACGGCTGCTTCAGCAACAGATCTCCAAAGATCTCCTCACAATACTTTGCCATCTTATACTGCTGCGTTTTACTGAAACACAAACAGAGCAGTGAATTCAACATATAAAATAAAGTCAGGATTCACAATTACATCTGCTCACAGCATCACCACTGCAGAACAGAAGTGATGGAACAGAAACTCAACAACACCACTAAAAACTGATACAAATGTGACAGACAGTAAACATGCATCAAGACCGTTTTACCTGCAGTGGTTCTCAAATGAGAGTATCACAGGATATTCAGATGTTACAAAAGCCGTTTCCTTTATGGCTTGAATTACATCCTGTTAAAGAAACAAACAAAATCAATCAAGTGTCACAGAAACTAGAGGTTATATCACAGTAATAGTATAACACAATACAGTCATTTTTGTGGATTTCAATGAAACATTATATATATACAATATTTTTAAATCTTTAAGTCTTTTAAAACTCTGCAAAGCTGCAATTAAATCTGTCATGTGACACAGACGGAATGCTTTCATTTGTTCCCACCTTAAATAGGACATCAGTGCACATGGCCTTTCCATGAGTTATGATTGGTTCCTGATCTTCACCTTTGCCATCCCAACAGTCCAACTCAATGCACCTAAAACACACACACAGACTTCAGTGTATTAACAGCTGGTGACTGTAGCAACTGTAACCTTCCTGTTATCACACATTTAAACATACTTCACAAATCACTTTCTGAAATGCTTAATTCTGATTGGTCAATCGCCTAATAACTAATCATAGCAACACTCAATTGGAGACAATTGTGCTCAGATTTCTGCTGCCTCTACAAATAAAATAAAAAAATGAATATTTATTTATGTATTTATCTGGTCACCCTGTGACTATGTGAAGATTTATACATTCCTGATGGAGAACAGAATCATTCAGCAAACAAATGTAATGTTTTTCATTACACAAGCTGTTATTTATGTGAGCATATATTCCAGCATGTGAAACACACACATTTACTTATTTATCTACATAGGGACACTCCATAGACTTCTGTTGTTTTCATAGTTAGTTAGTTATAAATAATATAGCCTAACCCTAACCCACACTTTAACTCTAACAGAGAACTTTCTGCATTTGTACTATTCTTACTATATTTAATAGTGTTTTACAAATGAGAATGTCCCTAAAATGGAATTTTATTAAACTAAAGTATTAAACTGTCCCCAATATATGGCTAAGAAAATCCCCCAAGTGAGCAAATAACAAACACACCTGCAGCCAGACAGCAGCACCTGTCTGTATATCTCAACTGAAGATTTCCCGCCAAACTGTCGGCCGGTCAGGTACGTGTTGTGTGACGAGCTGATGAAATAATGAGCTAGTGGATGTTCCATCTCCTGACACAAATCCAACCGATCTAGAAACACTGGCGCATTTTCATCAGACATCAGGTACCGACAGAACCCATCGCAGGACATGCGACCTGAAGATAACACACTTAATGAGCCATGTGTTGTTTACTTTTTAATTGGTTGTCTGTGGCTCCTCGTAACATTATAGCACAACATCGTTTCAGGGCTTGATAATTCAGGCTTAGATGTGCTCAACCTCTTTCAAAATGATGATGTAAAATGTTGCTGACAAACATTTGCATACATTTACACAAGCTAAGAATCAATACATCAGTATGGATCAAATCAGGGGGCATCCAAAGATTGTAGTGGTATAGGCCTAAATATTCTGCATTGCGGGCAAACAGCAATATTTCATCACAGCGATGGTAATTACACTAACTGACCACTCGAGGGCAGTAGATGCTCATTGACTCATTAGCTGGGTGGTTCATGTTTCACATTCGTCTTTCTTTACCTTTCTTCTTTAGGTCCCCATCCCTCTCGTACTTCTCAATGATCTGCAGCACTCGTTTGGGGTCATAGAAAGGAAAGAGGATCTCGTTCAGTCGAGGGTCTCGCTGATTCTACAGGCAAAGCAAAAACACATCCAAACATCTAAACATCTTCAAACTGTGAACAGAATGAGGATTGTTATTAAACCACGATTTTTTTTGCCTTAACTTTAACAGTGATGGACGGTGTCAGAAGTGACCTGTTTTTATTCAAAACACACAAGATGCCCACCAGAGTACACAGCATAGAAGACAGTACACACACACACACACACACATATATATATATACAAATATATCACAGGTGAATTATCAGGTTAATTTTTCTAACTGAAATTAATTATGTAAAAGCAAGTGATTGTGTGTTTTTATAGAAAACAAACATATGCAATACCTGCAGTGCATAATTTTATGAGAAAAGCAAGTGCTATTAAAAGAGAGACAGACAGACAAACACACAGAGACAGATAAACAGACACAGAGACATTGACAGACACACACACAGAAAGATAGAGACACAGATTGACAGACAGACAGACTGTGGTTACATTATGGAGGACTGGGTGATAACAGGGAGGAGCATGCAAATGAAAATAAGGGTGCCACACAGAATAAGTTAATAAAGATTGAATTCTTACTTCATTTAGAAAGCTGACTAACTGTTCTACAGTTAAATAATCAGTTTTGTCCCCATTACTGCAAGAGATCATCAGCAGATACTGAATTAGAAAGAGAATTAGACATCACAGAATTTAATCTGTCTGAGACTCTAAATATTGACTTTCCACAATCAAACTGTTAGTCGTAACATTACAGGTTAATGTTGAACTTAGTTAGTACTGTGTACACAGTCCAAATACTGTTGATAGACAGACATCTAAACAAATCAGACTCTAGCAGACATCTAGCTGCATCATTTCAGCAGCTACATGCGAGTTTGATTAAATACTAGTGAACAATAAGAAGAGACCCGCAAGACAACAGCTGATGTTTTTATATAAGCTTGCATCTGACTGGACGTACATCTTCTTGAAAAGATCTTCTATATCTGTACGAGGGCAAATCTTCTGAGTGAGAGCGTAGAAGATGTCGAAGGTGAAGACTGCATGTTCAATCTCATCATTCTGCAAAGCAAAAAGCAATCCTTCAACAACTTCTGTTGTGAACTCAACATTGTGTTGTTATGCACACGCACATACTCGCGCACGCGCGCACACACTTAAAACAAGCAGCAGCATCTAAAGCACTTCCAATAACTTCCATTTCCATGAACAATGAATCATCTTCTCTACTCTTCTGTTTCTTTTACTTCAGTTGGCAGCTTTCATCTGAATCTTTTGTGATGTTTCACATCTCCTTTAGTTAAAGGTATCAGATAATGACTTTAAATTACTATAAACTCAAGTGTGATTTAACTGTATTTCACAGTAAAACTAAACATTTTACCACCACTAATGAATCAGCACATATCAGAACATGATGATGGAACTTATAAACCACAATCACTATTATCATTAATGAAAGAGGAATGAAACAGCCCTCTGACCTTCCCACTGGGCAGGCCGAGCTCCTTCAGAGCCTGGAAAATTCCTTTCTCTGTTTTACCAGAACCAAATGTCCTGGTAATGCTGAAAAAGAGAAGAACATCCAGAATAAACGTACGTACCAACAGAAGATACACTCAAGTGTGTCCATCACTCACCCTCGGACGGGAATCTTTCCATTGACGTTTGTCAGGAAGGACAGTTTCATCCAGCTAGACAGAGACATGAATCAGGTTCACCAGATAAAAACCTAACCCTTCATATTCATCTACTACAGAACAGTCAATGATTTCATCTGATAACCTTGACTTGCCTGGAAGAACAGAGCTATACTCATATCTTAAATTATCTTTACAATAACAAAAGGGTAAAAATCAACTCTAGTACTCCTCTGTGCTGTCAGTTTAAAGTTACTCATTTTAATGAAGGCATTACAGGTGTACAGCATACGTTTCTCCCCTAAA
>JAZGTI010016836.1:0-12544 GCA_036877585.1 Botia kubotai
AGATGGACAGATAGACGGATCTCACCGCTGAGTCCACTGGCCTGCTGCAGGATGTGTTGACTCTCATCTGCTGTATTTTTATTTCTCTCCTCCGTCTGTTCTGCTTTCTCTGTTTTGTCTTCATTCACGGTCTCCGCGCCCAGCCACGAGCCCCAGCCTTTAAACATCCTGTCTGTCTGATTCAGTGATTCTATAACCTTAATCTTAGGTGATTTTATAACTTTAATCAGGTTTTACTCCATTATTTACATCCGCACTGAGCCACAACAACCACTGAGTTCTTCTTCTGTCCTCACACACGAGCTGCTGCTGCTCCACAGCGACACCTGCTGCAGGAGGAACTGTAGTTCACATAGACTCTGCTGTACCGCCTAGTGTGTGCATTTGTATAACTTATTTACACAATACTTAAACACTCAGTGTAGAAATACATGCCGCTAGCTCTAAAAAATAACGGCATCAAATTCAATGTATGAAAGGTTAACATTGATATGCTTGTGTTATCCTCACGTGGAATCACAATTTTATTCTTCTGTGAAACACAAAAGCAAATTTGAGGCCGACTAAACAAGGGCCAAATTCTGGATGTTATTCACTACAAGCTATTGTACTAAAGCATACGTGATAAACACAGGGATGTGTCCTTTTCAGAACTTGACAGTAAAGAAACAAAAAAAATTGTTATTCCAAACCCTGTTTCCTGGGGTTTGGAATGACAATTTTTTTTCAAATTTGCTTTTGTGTTTCACAGAAGAATAAAATTGTGATTGAAATGAAATGATCAAATGTGTGAGGTAAACCTTTAGTCTGTACCCCACACACAAAATCACATGATAAAAGAAATTACACGATTAAAACTTTTTGCAAAATGCATTCTTTAATTTCAGTTTTATTTTTTATTGAAAAGAACAAACAGCAACAAATACCCCAATGTAAAAAAAAAAATTCCAGTTTCGTTTTTTTGATGGCACATTAATCAAATAAGTACCACAGATTTGGTACATGAATGGATCCTCTTTAAACGTCACACACACTCACATGACTGCACAGCTGCCATCCTGACTGTGTGTGTCAACCTGCAAGACAGACAGAGTCATTGTCATTACACACACTCTTGTCTTAATAAAACAGATTAAGTCACAAACATGCCTGTGTCAGTTTTTAATTAAACTGCAGCTGCCCTTGACATGACCAGAAATGTAACAGAGAGCTCTCTTCAGGTGTAAGAATGCTCTGCTTCCTCGAAAGGTCCATGCATCAAAGTCAAAAACTTGTGAGCACTTTGACACTGCATGCTATGTGTGGTAAGTTTTAGCTGTGGACACTGCTTAGCGGAGAGTAGCACAGAGTCCCTAATTACATGTGCTGAGGTTCTTAAAGGTGTAGTTCACCCAAAAATAAAAACATTTCCATCACTTTCTCTCATTCTCAATCTGTCTGCTTTTTTATCTTCTGTGGAACACAGAAGATATTCTGAGAAATGTCTCAGTGGTTTTGTGTCCATACAGTGGAGGTCAGTGGAGTGGGTCATTAGAGTAAAGTGTTTGGTTACCAACATACTTCAAAATATCTTCTTTTGTGTTCCTCAGAAGCAGAAAAGTCATACAGGGCTGAGTTTAAAAACTGGAGTTAACCAATAACAGCAAGCATCTAATCACAGAACAGTGGCTATGCTAGCATTAGCAGAAGCACAACAAACTCCAGCGCAGATGACATCAGCACTGTGCCTGCAGCCGTCTGCATTCATCTCACCTGCAGACGTTTCTGCTATGATGCACACTCAGGACAGCGAGCAACATTTGTTTTTCCTCCTTTTAGCCTTTTACAAAAATGACGGTGATAAAGAAATGATTTATTCAATTATCTATTAGCCGTGTTTCTGAGAACTCGCTCTATGGGAAGATTCTCATGCTCACCCTGTCGAGACCTCACATGAACTACTGTTGGTCTTGTGACATCAGTAACGTGTGTGGAAGCAGCATACAGGTGTAACTGGACTATATCGTGACTGAATGAGCTGCACCAAAGGGGTTTAGTTTGTTACCTGGTGAATATCAGGTGTCACCATGTTTTCAGACTTTAGATCCTCATCAGATCTTCCCTGAACACACACCAGACAGTACTCCGCCATTCCCTGTACCACACACACACACACACACACAAACAMACACACACACACAAACACACAAACACACAAACACACAAACATGGATTTCTTCAGTTTCAATGACACTGTTCTATTTAATTAAACATTGTTGATTTTGTTTAAAATCCTGCAGGTCTTCAACTATAAACCAAGTGCACGATCATGATTTATTAGAATACTATAATAATTGAATCTGTGGATTAGATACAACACAGCACACATTCAGTGATTCAGTTTGTCTTACTGTATTGCAGTGACAATACATTTTATTCTGACAAACCTTTTTCTCATCTGCCTGAAATTCAATGAATTTATTAATATCTTACATGTGACGCATCTCTCACCTCATTCTGTGGGCTCATCAGAGACACCCGGACCTCACCACATGGGCCCCACGTCTCATGATTCGTGAGAAATAGATCACAGACAGAGTTCTGCTCCACACCGGCACCTGCAGCCCAGATCTGAGGACAAACATCAGAACAAACCCATCAGAGAGCTGAAAGCTCACACACGGCCACACCTCACACTTTCAGCCTGACTGTTTACCGCCAGTGTCTGGCCAGCACTGAGGACACGAGGGGAGGGAATCTGGAATATTATATCAGATGAGCCCGGCTGACTCTTTCGCAACACCCAGCCCCCTAGTGGCTGATCCTGAAATTACAGTCAATTACAAAACAGATCAGATTATTAGATGTGTGTTAGACATGCAACTGACTACACCAAAACTGGACAAACTAACATTTATAATTACTTCGTTTAATTTTCAGTGCAAATAACCATATTCTGAAATCTGTGCTATAAATAGACTCACACCCTGGTAAGATTTGAGAACCCAAAACTTTTAAAGATAACATAATGGAAATGTTAGCAGGAATCTCATTGGACCTTGTCAGAATTATTCTTGAGTTTGATAAACTTCCCCTTCAAGTCAACCTCCTCAATGGACACACTGCCCTGACAGGAGGAATGCTGGGAAAACTTGCAGTTGGGCGAGAGACCTGTACTCGACCCTTCATGCTTGCGTTTCTTTCCCCAGTGTTTCCGAGCAGACTGTGAGTGAGTGCGAGAGATGGTCGACTGCTGGACGGGACTCGGTGAAAGATTCAGTCTGTGAGGAAACAAACTTTATGACCTCCAGTACTTATTCAATAATACTATACAGAAAAAACTGACAATATCAACTTTATGTTATGAAGAAATGATAATAAATGATAATAAATATATTATATATAATTATATAATACATATAAATAATTAAAATAATAATAAATTATAATCTTTAATGTTTAGAATGACAAGGGATTTGTATTGACACAGAAACTTGATTTTGATTCATTCCATTTAAACAAGCAACATAATCCATGACCAGATACATCTGGATAGAGCAGTAGCTGTCAGTGTTTAATCTCAGTGAGATCAGACCTTCAGACGTCAGACTGAGTGACAGACACGTCTCACCTCTTCTCCTCACCCTCCAGCATCTTCCGGTAAGCGTTTATTTCCATATCTAGCATGAGTTTGACATCTAGAAGGTTCTGGTACTCCTCCAGCTGGTCCTGCATCTGCTGCCTCATGTCAGCCATTTCCTGTTCCTTCTGAGAGAGTCTGTGTTGATGGACCTGCCTCTCACGATCCAGAATCTGCTCCAGTTCATGAAGCCGGGCCTCCAGAGCCGAGTTCTGATCCACAAACACTTCAACAGTCAAGTTTACAGTCTTTCCTTAGGTTAAAACAGCAGAGAGGAGGGTGGACATGTGCTGGATAACGTGCTACACCTCAGACATCTACAAAACAAATCTTCTGCATTATTAGCCGTAAAGAATAACTTCATCTTTGGTATGTAAAGTCAACATCTAATCAAAAGTGACCAACAAACACAGTGTGTCTTATTTCACCGATTCATTGGTGTAATGGTAAAACAAGAACAAGCAGAGTCTTATCAAAGAGCTATAGGAGAAACTTTCAGAACATTGAAGACACAAGCAGCAGGGAAGGAAACGCAGAACCCCACGTCAGGCTTTTAGTGCTCAAAAAATATACAGGAATCACTTTTCACTAATCATTGTTTACTCATCATATTTACCTATGAAACTATAACTGAACTCAATTGGTCTTTCATGTTGACTCAATTCTAAAGCCCTCCAGTATGTTGCAGTAATATGGAGGTAAGTGCAGTTATTTCACCCGTTTCTGCAGGTTGGTGATCTGCACAGACTGGGACTCCAGGCGGAGTTTGGTTCCAGCCAGCTCTTCTCTTGTTGAAGAAGCAAAATCGCTGTTCTTCACAACTGTCTGCTTCGCATTCTCCAGCTGCAAGATACACAATGAACCGTTACTGTATGTCCACATGAGAGGATATTATGGAGACTATGGAAAGCAGTTTGGTGACACTGATGATAAACACATTATTGAAGTACCAGAAGAGAAGGACGTGAAACCCTGTGTGTCCAGTGTGTGCGGGTGATTGCCTCCTCCTGCCTCTCCAGCGCCCCCTCTCTCTCAAAGCCCTGAACTACACCTGCCCTGCACCTCAACTCTCTCTGACATTGACATCATTTTGACAAAAACAAGTGACTTTGTTGTATCCCTTTGAGTCATTGTTAGCTAGTTAGCCAAAACACTTTAAAAGATTTTTTTTACATAACTTGCTAATAATTTTCTTAATAACAGAGCTTTATGTCAGCCAATATTACAATGATTAAACTATGGCAATGCAGAAATATAATTATTAGAAATTATAGACTATTTAAACTGTGATGCATAAAAGAGACTCAAAATGTTGTACAAACGTACATGCAAATCTTCTGTTAGGGAAACAATGTACAATTCTATTCCTCCTTCCGGTGGAATAATGTAAACGAGGAAACTCATTGTGTGTGTGTGTGTACCTTAGCAGTGAAGGTCTTCTCCAGCTCATCTTTGTACTGCTGGATGTGAACCTCATGTTCCTCTCGGAGCTGTTTCATGGCTTCAGTTAGTTTCCCCTCAAACTCCTTCTGTCTGCCAGTGTCCAGCTCCAGCAGACGACTCTCGTGACGACTGCGCATCTCCCGCACCTCCTGAACGCAGACACAGACATACAGAAACATCTGCTCATCTCTATTATTTGGATGATTGAGTACAGTACAGTAGAAGAGTCTAATTCGGTCACTCATCAGGCTGCATGTCAGTTAGGATGCTGTCTTAGAAGACAGCAGACAGTGAGGTGACGTGCTGTGTATTAGAACAGTCTCTTATAGTCGTAAACTGTCTCTAAGCCGTAACTGTG
The DNA here is from genome assembly GCA_036877585.1 of Botia kubotai. Taxonomy (NCBI): domain Eukaryota; kingdom Metazoa; phylum Chordata; class Actinopteri; order Cypriniformes; family Botiidae; genus Botia; species Botia kubotai. Next base: position 5,421 of record JAZGTI010016836.1, read on the forward strand.
GACTTCATTAAAGGTGATTTTGATCATTTTTAACCTGATGGCTGAGGCGCTTTTGAAAGTCCAGCTGCTCCTGAAGCGTCTGGGCCTGATTCTCAGCATCCACCCGCTGAAGCATCTCAGTGTTCAGCTGACTCTTGGTGTTCTGCAGCACCGACTCCAGCTGCCAGAGGAAATATGACTTCACTCGTTTTAATGCTGTAAAGTCAACTGAATGAATAAAAAACTGCATGCTACAACAGCTCAAGAGGATGTAGAAATACTTCTGGACCTGCCACGTCATGGAGCCCATCAGACTGAAGTTCAGACCAAAGCTTCAGTCAGGTTGTGTTCAGACTCACATTAGCCACTTGTGTCTTGAGGTCAGAAATGTCGTTCTCCAGCCTGCGGTTGGTGGAAAGTAAACTGGCACAATCTGCTTCTTTAGAGTTCAGAACAGCTTCCAGATTCCTCCAGTGACCAACAGCTGTGTCCAGCTCAGACTCCTTCTTATTGTTCCTGAAACACCAGAGAAGAAACATAGCAGAACTTCAGATGAGCGACATAACATGCAACTGTGTTTGTCCACCCAAAACACAACAAGACTGTTAAACAACAGCACAAGTGTATGTACACAATATTTACACCAATGTGAGTAACAGTCTTCAATCTCAAATATTAACTGTAACGACAAAACAGTTTTTACTATTTACATTATAAACCATCTTGTAACTGGGTAAAATGTCATGTAGGTGTTTAGTGATGTGATGCTTCTGAGTGTCTCTCTCTCTCTCTCTCTCTCCAGGTCTGGTGGGTCTGAAGCTCTTCATCACAGCGGACAGTCAATAACTTCATTCCCTGAAGCAGCAGTCTCCACCTGTCGTGAGTCTGACAGTGAAATCACAGGAACAGTGAAGGTGTTCACCTGGCTGTGAGTTTCCGGTGGTCCTCATGTAGCTGATTTAACTCGATCTGCAGTCTGGCCCTCTCGTTCGCGGTGGCGTCCAGACATTTCCGCGCGTCCGCCAGCTCCGCCTCGTACAGGCGGCGGACACTGGCCACCTCTCTGACCGTGACCTCCTCTTTCTCCTCCAGGAGCAGCTGCATGGAGGACTTGTCATTCTCCAGCTGTCGGACCCGCTCGATGTAGTTGGCGAGGCGGTCGTTGAGGTGGCGCAGGTCCTCTTTCTCCTGCAGGCGGGTGAGACGCGTCGGGCTGACGTTGGCCGGAGACGCGCCGCTGCGCCTGGAGGAGCGCACGGTGGAGGCGCGGCTCTCCATCGGGGTGGAGGTGATCATAGCTATGAGTGACGCGCAACACCGGCTGATATAAAGGATTTGGGGAATTTTCAGATGATCCCGTGATCACACAAACACACAGAAGTGAAATAAAAAGCGGAGCGTGTCGCGTTGCGTTTTATACACCGGAGTAATAAACGCGCTCGCGCTTCTTTCAGGTCAGCTGTTGCGTGACGTCACACATCACGAGATCATTTACTGCTGTAAAATAAACACAACAAAACTAAAACTTTATTTAACGCGTCCCACCGAGATAAACAGAGTTTTATAGTCATGAAGAGTTTTTTACAGCATCATTATTTTGCAACACAATCAATAGAGAAGTTTGTGTCAGAAATGAAAGCTTCTGGTCAAAGCCACTATACAATCATACTGTGATTGTTACTACAGCAGTAGTTGTGATTTGGTTTAAAAAAACAGTTTAAAAAAGTCTGAATTCATATGCTGTTTAAATGAGACCTCATATTACTTTATCATTTTGATTGAACACCTAGAGCAACAGGAAAAATAACATCCTACCAAAATAATTGGCTGACGGCACCTCAAGAATACATATTCATGAATATGGGCGGGGCTATGACATGAATGCCTATGGAATAAGCAGCATGTTAAATACAGCTGATCAACTGTTTTAACACGGTTGTTCTTTTCAACTGAAACACTGTAAAATTTCTGTCTGATTGTGATTTGTGTTTACAGTCTTGATGAGACAGCACTAACAGCACTAACACTTACATACTGCAGTTTAATGACACACTGGATGAAATATTATACACAACATGTGTTCATTCTGAGGTTCATTCTGAAACTATGATTCATATTCTCTGATCACTCTCAGTGGATGTGACTCTGGACCACATGATGATACAGCTCATCCAAATCAGATCACAGATGATGGATATTGGACTGTAAAATATAAAGCTCTCAAAGATCTCATGGTCTTCTGCGTGTGTGAGATTGAAGCCACAGAAGGTGGCTGTGTTTGTGGATTATGAGGAGGGTCTGGTCCGCACTCATATCTACTCTTGCACTGGTCAGACCTTCACAAAAACACTCTTCATACTCCAGTAAAAACCTAAACCTCTGATCATCATTCCTGTGTGTAAATCAAACTCTAGAATCTGACAGGATTAAAGCCATTTTCTCACTTTCTCCAGATGGTAAAGTCAAATTACAGGTAAAAGTTCTGTTTTTATATATTGTTTGTATTGAGGATAACTAGAGTATCACATGACATGTGTTAAATCATATACCTGCCATATCACTGACATTATAGCTTGTATTTAAAATCTAAACACATGTTTACAGAGGGAGGGACATCTGCACATATAAACATAACAGACAGACAGAATGTGATCATGTAAAATCTTTATTGCTTACAAATGTAATTATTATGAACACAAATGAATGTGTATTCATGGTTTATCCTCCAGTGTGGTTATGTCAGATCAATAACAGAGCAAACAGAGGGAATGAAGTGAACAGTCATTGTTACTGTTGTTTCACTACAATATCAGCGACTCCGTGGACCTGAGTGAGCTGACGACAGTCCATCGTTGCCAGAAGCTTCTGAGGGCCAGAGGATGTGGGGACAAACTTCTCCATCAGCGTAACAGTCGCAAGCTTGTCAATATCACTAACAGACAGAAAGAGAAATGACTTTTCTACAAACTTTAATACTTTAAATATGATAATATTTTGTGACCTTCATCACACGAACATATCACAATTTAAAGTGCAGATCTTACCCGTATGAGATCTTTCTGACACCCTGCATTCCCAATCCCTCCATCCTGAACAAGACGTTCCTCAAGACCTGCTGCAGTGGGTTCTGGAACATGATCTTCACTGTCAGTTCTTTACCCAGCACAGCGTCTCCTACAGTCTGAAGCAGAACATACACCATCAGACTGAACCAGTTACTGCTGTTGAAGGCATCATTCAACCAAAATGCTTCTGCGTTGCTTTGAAGTTCGTGAAGAGAAGGTTTCTGTTTACTCCCATTGTAAACAGATAAACCCAACCACACGTTTAAAATCTCTGTATTGGTGCTGAAAATAAATGCAAGTCATGGCAGATTTGAGCGACAGTGAGTGAACACAAAATGTTCGTTTTTGAGTGAACTGAGCCTTTAACCTCAGACATGAAGCTTTCGTTTGCTCTGCACATGATTGTTTTTAAAGTAGAAATAAGATAAATGTCTTAATCTCAGATTAGTCTGGATTCTCACTTGGAAGAGTCAAGAAATCTTCTGATTGACCCCACATTGATGGGCTGTAGATTTTTTGATGATTAATTTTTCATCTCTCACTGAAACAGATTATTATTTGATATTTTTTACCCATCAGATTATAGTAAGTGACTCACAGAGATGATCAGATCTGGTGTTCTCAGTCTGAAGTTGAACTGAGTGGCCAGAATCTGTTTGGTCTGATTGACTCGTCCAGTGATTGTCAGCATCAGAGCGCCCTGATCCACCAGCTGGTTCATGTACTCACTGTACTGCAGGATCCACGGAATCGTTTTGACTGAAAACCACAAGACAACGAAACTCCAGTCAGACATGTATTACATGCTAGTGTCTGTATATTTCATATTAAACATTTGATTTTATCCTGATCTCCAGGATTTTGACATTTTGTGAACAGAAGAATTACTGCAGCTCTAAACAGCCAAACTCAGCCTGAGGGTAAGTAAAGGTGCGTTCATACTAAGAACGACAACTATAGTTTTAAAAATCATTCTAGTTTTTTTCAGTAAAACAGTGAGCTAATGGAAATCCATTTACTGCAGTGCATAAGATGAGAGTAATTATAATATGTTGTGTGGATGGCAATACAGTAATCATCATCTCGCTATCGTCATAGTTACTGTTCTTAGTGTGAACTGGTCTTAACACTGGGCCTTACACACTTTGTAGGGCAGAACACAAGTGAGTAACCTAAAATGCAGGTCAAAACTGAAACACTCTACAAAAATATACAGGACTATTTTATTATTTGAAAAATTGTATTGATATTCAAATATTTAAATATTTTATACTTAACATTGTACTTTGTTATCAATGTAATTTTGTATTCTTTAAGAAAATTGTGATTTTGGGCTGCAACAATCACCAGACGGGAGATTGTGAACAGTTCCTCACCCTCTTGAGGTTTGAGGTTGACAGGAATTTTTTCCTTCTTCAGCGTTGCTTTCAGAACTCCAGTGTAGTACATGACCAGCACCTCACAATGAAGTGTGCCAGTACGCTGCACTGAGCTCCTGTTCTTCAGAATGAGGGTCAGTTTGGCATCAGCGCCAATACGAGGCCCCGCCCCCTCCATGCTGATTTCAATGGTCACATCATTGGCTGTAGGGGAGGGGTACAGCGTTGGCTTAGAGCCGTAACGACTGGCCGTTTCAACAGCCATGCGCTCCTCCTCTGAACCTGAAACAGAGCTAACAGTCAGTCCTAAAGATCAGACTGGAAAAACACATCAGATTTATGTGCAGTTTGTGTCTACATGGAGATGTTTCATTACCCTCTGGGTATTTGTAGAGGTGTGTGATATCAATACGCTTGTCTGAGCCCACAGCTTTGGTGCTGATACACTGACCAATGGAATTTTTCTCCACATGGACCTGAGAAAAACTTCCATCAGATTTCTTCTGCCAGAAGATTTTATCACTGTTCACCTGAAAAACAAGTCAAACACTGATGAGTCACTAAACTGGTGCAATACTGTGCAAAACCAAAGATTATAGAATACACAAGATGAGGCAGTTCCATCAGTATGAATGGGGCAAAGTGCAACACACAATGTCCGCTGTAGTGTTAAAAGCAGAGAGACGATTGTCAATCACTGAACAGCGACCTGAAAAAAACTGCTTTTCATAGTGCAATCTGATCTTAAGAAAGACTATTTATGGTACATTTGATGTCAGGTTTAATAGTTGGCCAGAAATAGCCAGTGATTTTGAGATATCTGTTTCCTCCATTCAGGTAGATAGTACTTGACTGAAACAGCTGCCCAGAGGCAATGCAAAGATGGCCGTCAAGTGTGCAGACTGCCTTATAGGGACTTTTGCAAAACCTGCATTTTATTTACTAATCACCTGCAGAGCAATTTAACCTGAAACAAACATGTCTCAATTCTACGCAAACAGAGCATGTCAGAGACTGCCTAATAACATGATCGAAACGCAATTGCACACAAAACAAAACAAGCTTTGAATGTTGACTTGACAAAGACTAAAAGACAGACAGATTTTTTTATGTTTAAAGTTTACATTTAGTCATTTAGCTGACGCTTTTATCCAAAGCGACTTACAAATGAGGAGTTACCAGTGAGACATCACAGCTGTGGCTTTAAAAGTGAGGGAGGAAAGAGATTGAATGTAAAGATGACAAGACTCACTTCAGCAAAGACAAACAGCGTGTCGTAATTCCTGTAGACCTGACCATTGCGCACAGCAGTGACTGAGGTCGGACCGCAGCGGTACAGACCCTGACTGGGCTCTTGAGGAGTCGCATCCACTACCTGCCATCCCCCATGACCTGCTGGGAGATCTGCTCGAGACATCCAACACTCATTCCACACATGAAAGTTCCTGTTCAAAAAGAGAGACAGAGCGAGAGAGAGAGAGAGAGCGAGAGAGAGCTTGTTGCCAAGAGTTACAGACAGTATTTCATACTTTCTGTTTTTATGGTTTTATCATACCAGACAGAATCACTGGTTTGTTCTTTAATGACCTCCAGTTTCTCATCAATATAAATATCTGTAGTCAAGGAAACGTCTGTGTCGTGGGCGGAGCTAAAGTTGGTCACACAGCGGGTAGGAATGCCAAGACATCTCAATACTAACAGAGAGACACAGAGAAAGAAACACTCATTAGAAATATACAGCTAGTATTCACTTTATCAACAGTTACTTCCTGGTTTTCAGTAAGCCTGTGAGGCTTTTCCAGTGAACTGTCAGCTGTGAAAATGTCATTGTTGGTCATCGGAGGAAAAGTATGAAAACTGATTTGAATTTGGATTTGAATTTTCCTGAGGAGGAACATTGAGGGAAGTCTCCTCACAGCACTGAAATGCAAACTTCTTTTTCATCTCATTTTACATGTGAACAACTAAATAAATGCTTAGCCTGACTAAGTGAAAGTGACCTATTCGTCAGATATGGTAACCCATACCTGAAATGTGACCTCTGCATTTACATTTAGGCACTTTTATTCAAAGCGACTTACATTGCATTATACTACACATTGATCACTATACATTGAGTATGTGCAATCCCTGGGATCGAACCCATGACCTTGGCGTTGTTAACGCCATGCTCTAACCACTGAGCTACAGGAAAGCACCCATTTAACCCATCACTGGTGAGAAGTGAACACACACTGCAAGTCATGCACACACACACACACACCCGGAGCAGTGGGCAGCACGTTACTGCGCCTGGGGAGCAATTGGGGGTTAGGTGTCTTGCTCAAGGGCTCTTCAGTTGCAACCCCCTCAGTGCTGGATTCAAACCAGCAACCCTCTGATTACAAGCCCAACTCACTAACCAGTAGGCCACAACTGCCCCGTCGATATTCTGATTATAAGTGTTCCACTGTTTACATTGTTCAAGCTAACTAATAGACTGAAGGAACATTAATCCAACATGAACTTTCACAGAATGTTTTCATCAGAACTTTCCATGTATAATGCAAATGGACATTAAATTGGTGAAATGGTTGAATCTGATTGGCTGGACATTTACATTTAGTCATTTAGTCATTTAGCTGATGCTTTTATCCAAAGCGACTTACAAATCAGGACAGGAAGCAACTTCGATTACAATAAGGGACAACAGTGAATAAGT
>JAZGTI010016837.1:0-12543 GCA_036877585.1 Botia kubotai
CATATATAGTATATAAACAATACAAATACTGTATTTTAATCACTCGCTTTTCAACTATCTGCCAGACTACGGTCTACAGCTTTGCATAAGTGATGTCATCAGTGATGTCATCAGGGGTGGTATCTGCCGATCTTACCTGTACAAAGGCAACTGTAACGACGATGATAATGGCCTGCAAAAGATTGATGAAGGAGCATAAGTGTTCTGATCCACAGCTCAAAACAGTCACAAACACAACAGCAGGGCATCAACAGGAGAAACTTACCACGGTGATACTGACGGCATCGTCGAACTGTCGCATCAGCACGCTGATGACAGCGGAGGCCAGCAGCAACAAGATGAGCGGATCCTTGAACTACAGAAGAAGAGAAAAAACTCAGACTTGTGCCACACAACTCAAGGTGAAGGTCTGGGTTTATCTGCCTCTCGGGTTTAAGCAGACTAATCAATGCTGGGGGTACGTGATAACAACAGTTATGGATTTCTCTGTCTCAGTCTGCGCTCAGACGTCACAGACACGCATGTATTGCGCCGTCTCTTAAGATGGCAGAGTGCCAAAGGCCAATGCGATTTGCAGTATCGGCCTACAGTGAAACACACACTGGCCCGCTTCAGGGTTACAGTGCTATGAGCTGGAGGAAATATAAAATATATGATATATGATATAATAAGCAATGTTACACAAAACAGGAGCTTTAAAAGAATAAATAACCAATATACATATATAAATATTTTATGTATTATAAGTTTTCTTTCTGCTTTAGTCATCTGTAAGTAAGGCGCATAGTGAAAACAATATGACTTGCGTATGGGCTGGTGGAATTTGGTATAAAAAAACTCCTAAATCTACAAACTACCATTTCATTTTCTACTTAAAACACAAACAGATCACCGCTAATGCAAATTTAGCCAGGAATGCTATTTGTCTTATGTGAAGGTCACCTGATGATAATCAGGGGCTTCTGAAAGGGATGATGACACGCTGGTGAAGCACAAGACAACCAAGATTAAACAGACTGAGAGTGTGGCGTACTTTCTTTGACTGGCCACATACGGTCGCGGGTGACGCTTTAATCTACTGCGAGATCTGACTCCCGCGGGTCATCGCCTCTGCGTAACCGGCAATTAACAGCGCCGCACACCGTGCGATCATCGCTTCTTGTGTGCGAGCAACACAAGCAGCCTTTGTAAGCAAACCACAGCTGAACACAAACTAACAGGCAGGTTACACTTAAGAAAGCACAACAAACGAGGTTTGACTTCACTGTCTGCTGAGAGTGTTTGAGGTTCTCTCACACACAGATTGAAGCCATGGCTTTGTGCTCAAGGCTGGTGAGGCTGCGATAAAAATACAGTTGACAATTTGAATAAATCCAGGAGAAAAGAATGAAAGAGATCATATTACAGCAGTGCTGGTGGACGCGTTTTCGTGAAGCGTGGAGCTGTGAGGGGTGCCTGACTGTGAGACAGAAAAGGGACAAGAAACAAAAGCAAACAGAGAGAGAGACAGAGAGAGAGACAGAGAGAGGTCGGCACATCCCAAAGTGAATGTGAAGTAACAGATTAAAGGGCCGACTGCTTGTTGCTCTTGACGTTGTGTGCTGGGAAGCAGTGATACCTCCGACAGCCTTGTTCACACTAAAAGTGTAAAGATCCGACGCTTTCTACTCGCCCAGAAAACGAGCCGACCCACCCCGCAGTGACGACCCCTCCCACACTCAACAGTGCTGAGAGGCAAAGCTGAACCGAGGGACTGAGCATCAGCTGTATAACAATCCCTCAGTGGTTTCTGAGAAGATTTAAAGCAGGTGATGCAACGGCATCACTTTGGTTTACTGATTCAATTCACAGAGGATGAATTGATACCAGTTCCTGGTCTGAAAGCAGGAGATCTTTACTGGTTACCACCTGTACCTCACCAACACTGACGAATTCACCAACAAAACAGCAACCAAATCAGGACGACCCAATCTTTCATAATAAACTCAGTTTACTCTATTAATACTTGACTCTACTACCATTGACATGATATACAGCCAGAGGAGAGTTAAACCTGCTTCCATAACCTTTTTGGGGGGTTAAAAATGAACAAAAATCTGTTATTGAGTACATAACAGATCAGTGTTAAAAACCGTCTCCTTACCTAACCCCAAATTACAACGTTAAGTTTATAAAAACGATTTATAATTTGAGCTGTCGGGTCTGATTTCCCAGGAAATGTCAAGTTATGGCTTTATTTGACTTCAACATACATAATGAAAAGTATGTAACGTAACCTGCAATTTTATGTTTCAAACAGAGATGGCGGTAGAGAGGTGAAACTTTAACTAATGCATTTTTGTTGTCAGCTACCTTTGGCTCACTTAAAAGGTCCCAAAGATAAAAACATTCTTACACTGACGTTTTCCATTTAAACTAATTATAGACATTTACTATCTTATAGTATGATTTTGTATAAAGGGGCTTTGAAACATTGTGAAAAGCATTTTAAAAATAAATGTGACTTAATGGGAGAGAACGGCCGGTTTGCTGAGTAATTAACAGTGAGATCCACACGAGTCACACTAACAGAACACTTTAGAGTCACATGACACAGTGGTGTTACTAGTCCCGACCTTGTTGTGACTTACAGCTGGAGGATTTTTACACACGCTAAGCCGATTCAGATCAACACATATGTAATGCATGCTGCAGGGGACGCCACGATATCTCCAGCCACTGAGGGCACAATTAAAGGGACAGTTCACCTGAAAATACAGCTTCTTACATCATTCACTCACCCTCATGTCATTCCAAATCTGTTTGACTTATTTGCTTCTGAGGAACACAAAAGAAGATATTTTGAAGTATGCCAAACAACAGTGGCGCCCGTTGACTTCCACAGTATGGACACAAAACCACTGAGACATTTCTCTAAATATCTTCTTTTGTGTTCCACATAACAGAAAGGTTTGGAATGACATGAGGGTGAGTAAATGATGGAGAATTTTAATTTGTGGGTGAACGTCCCTTTAACATCACCTTTGGCGCCATCAACAAGTGAAACATTCATGCTGACCCAGTATTGTACCTGCGAGATGTATTTTTTCCAAAGTGGTTCATCTTCACTGATGTCAAACTCGTTCCATCCGTGGTACGCGCGGCGCCGTGACACCTCCTCCTGGGTGAGACCGTGCTGCAGGTCGGCCTAACAGAGAGAGAATGAAGTCATAAAAATGCAGCCTTCCCAAAATAACACTTATCAGATGCGTAACCATGACAACTGACATTAACCGCTAACAAGTAAGAATGCAGGAGCCATGGAAACAACTAATAAAGCCAGTGTCCTGGAACTTGGGCTTTGGAAAGTGAACTGTTCTGTTAGACTACATCCACCAACCACAATGTTTCCTGCATGACAAAATAAAGATCTTGAGAGCCAGGAACTAGATCATGATAAGGAGCACAAAAACACGCTCACAGCACCTTCACACTTGCTGGCAGTACTAAAAACAGGGGGTCAGAAAGGTGCTGAAACCAAATCTAACCGCAGCGTATCGCTTTTTAACGTCCTCGCTCGCTTTGCGGTCACAAACATGATGGCTTAATTTGTCACAACAGTGAGAAACATGTTCTGTTTGTTTTCTATTAAAACAGTAATAACTGTGGTGTTTCATTCATGGCTCTCTCCACTGAGGCTGAATGTTGATGTTGTGGGTCTTCTGGTCTTCTGGGAGCAGATGGTGTCAGAGAGGTGATGGAGATCAAACACTGGCTGCTACATACTGAGACTGAGAGAGCATCTCTGCATGTTCCAATCACCCTGGTGAGATTCATCAGAAGACGCTGTTTGAAAACCACAGCTGTGGACTTTCAGTTCCTCAGTGTGAAGACATGCGGTCCAATATCATGTTTTTGTGCTTCGTTTCCCTTTAGTTTCCTTATCCAAAGGAAGTCATGTGATCTACAACTAGCTGACATACAGCCAATTCACCAACTAGCTGAGGTACTAATCAATTAGTTGAGAAACTGGTGCCATCCCTAGAGTGTTGAGCACTTGTTTAACTGCACAAGGTCACTGGACATTCACTGCTACAGTGTCCAAAAGCTTGTGGCAAAACACACAATGTGATTGACAACGGCAGGATTACATGATCCAGGATCAGCATCCTGGATCGTTCCTGAAACAACATTCTTATCGACATGGAATGTGTGTCAGCCAATCAGAATCAAGAATTCAACAATGGCTGCTGTGTAACTTTGTAAATTTGCTCTGGCAATTACATAATAAACAAAGCCTCTATAAATAGCATGAATGTAGTCTGCAGCTTTTTATTAATGACTGATGATTCTGAATGATTCTGATTCTCTAATCAAATGGATAGCTTAAGTGCAGTTTACTTTAATTTAATTGTCGATTATCTCATTATATTATATTGTTGAACATCTCATAATAGGTACAAGTGGACAAAGACAGAAAGGGCGTGGCCAATCAGCACCCACATAACGACAGACACAGGGGCGTACCTGCAGCGCATACGCGACCTCGTTCACAGGCAGTTCACTGGCTCTTTTCGAAGTCAGTACTGGTATCATGGTCTCATCTTCACTGTATGGTTGACACTCGGCAAGCTGGAAAAATAAAAAACAAAACAGAAGGCAAATTGTTCAAACAGGAAGTTAGCATACTCATGCGGCAGAAACAAATATTCAAATAGTTTAGAACTTTGGAGATCATCTACGTCAAATATCACAGATGGATTACAAGCCCGGAAGAAACTCTGACCTGTGCAATTCTACAAGTGTGATCACATGTACACATGTAGGCACATGAACACTCGCTCCATTTTGACCAGATGAACCATTTAGAGGAACAAACCAACTTCATCAAAGTTCATCCAACTGCGGTTGTGCTTTAGTGAGACTGGAAGAAGAGTCGTCTCACGACAATCACTGAACCCATCACAGAATGATGTAAAGCAGAACGACATTACAGAAATGGTTCTAAAAGTCTAGATAGCCTAAAGACTCCAAGAAGAGTAGATGAACATCTATGCATCATCCTCTCCTTACAGACCGAATACACTCGGTCTGGTGTTCACGATTCCATAGAACCATTTTTGGCTTCATGAAGAACCTGTTAAAAACCGCAGAAACTTCACGTCTCACAAAAAGTTCTTTGTGGTGGAAAAGGTTATTTAGGCTATAAAAAGGTATGAAGGAAATGGTTCTTTTGAGAACCTTTCACTAAATGGTTCTCTGGAGAACCAAATATGGTTCATCTATGGAATCGCTATGAAGACCCTTTTCAGAACCTTTATTTTTTAGGAGTGTTGGCCTACATGCCAGACCAAACAAAACTGTGTTTTGCCAACGACTTCGTTTGAATTAGCCGAACAAATAAAAATGTAAATGGGTCAAAAAACGAATGGCTAAACGTTCTAGATCTTCCACCACTAAACAAACTAGGTTACAATGGAAACAAACACACGAACACGCACAGAAAAACGCCACAGATGGTTGTTTAAATTTTTAAGCGTCTTTTGTAACATGCAAATCTAAACAAAATCCTGTTGTGACTGGATTTCAGGATACGACTACAAAGAAAGAGAAAAACAGAGCAGACAGACAAGACGCTCGGAGTGCATTCTAAACACAAGCGCCGACGTTCACAGAATGAAGTTTAAGAGAGTTACCCTCAGGTGGATGTCATTGGTGAATTTCATTCAGACTGATGCCCTACGAAGGAAGAGAGAGAGAGACAGGCAGAGAAATAGAGAGAGATCGAGAAAGCCAGTGTCAGAGAGGGGAAATCAGGACTACCTCTGGTACTCTGTATCATGTTGTCCAGACGTCATGTCTCTCTTCCTGCACGCTCACTCTCTGGTACACCGTAAAGATAAAGTATCTTACTGAAGAGCGAGCGAGTCTGAGTGGATTCCCATAATTAAAAGTGGCAAGACATTAAACCCGGATCAGCCAATCTGTTTTTCTTTGTCTCATTCTTTACATTAATGAATGAGTGTCGTCTGAGGCTTGACATAGACTGCACAGGGAGCGATCATACAGAACCATTTATATAATCTTATAACCTAGAAAATATCATATTTTAACCTGCTGACTTTAAAATGCTTAAGATTTGTATGCGTTTTGGAGATATTTAGTCAAAAACGGCTTAACAAACTGACAATTCAAAAATCTAAAACATAGTTTTTGATTGGGGGGGATGTCTCTAAAAGATACATGCCAACATTTGTGTGAATCAGACTCATGGCTTAGAAAGTGTTTTTTTGGGTCCGTCACAGATTACCGTTTTTGACACCCAGAAATGGGACAAGAAAAACATAAGGGAATAAAATCTGAACAAATACAACAGACTGCCTGCTCCCAATTTCAATCGCTCTTCTAGTTGCCTTAAAAACAAAGATTATATAAAGTTGAAACTTCCATTTTAACACACAAATGAGCATCAGTGTAATATCACTGCAAGACAAAGCGCTGAACTGCTGTCACTGTCTGATGAGGTAAATTAAATCTCTCTGGATTTTCTAAATGACACCAGTGGTACGTGCTTATCTCATTTAAACAGATAAAACAGATGCTCATAAACGCAGTTTTAACGCAGATGACTCAAAGCGCAGATGGGATGAATTAAGCATCACGGTGGCATTCAATGACCTGTGTGTAAACAGATTAATTCACTCATAAGGCTCCTCTTCATTTTAACTTCCCAGTATCATTCGTGCTCGTGTTCAGTTCAGAAACGCAACAGTTTGAGAAACCATTCAGACATTCCATCAGATCTCTTTGTTATACAAAACAAAGAAAACAACACAGGGTTGGGGTGACCTTTAATATTTTCAGAGGTCTGAAAAAAACTAAACTATTATAGCTTTGTCCCTTAATCTGCATCTGTAACATAAGGCGTTAGTGATTGTAGTTTGATTGACAATCTTTGTTTAGAATCACATCAATGGTGACTGTAAATGGGTATCTGAGAAGTGTGATGGCACAAGCCACTTGTCTACACACTCCGCATGTGACACAAACCTAAAATACATTTAATTGAGCTTTAATTGTTTTCGTTCTCTTGGGCCTCCGATCTGTCTCAATTACAAACGGCGCCTGGTTCTCCCTCTGACAGTACTGGGCCAAGCGTGGGTTCGAGGCCATTAATTTCAGAATTTTCCATGAAGCTCCCTTTTAAAACATCTCAACAATAAGAACAACGTATGTGTCATGAATGCATCATTTCGACAAAACGAAGCACACAAAGGAGAAACATGGTTCACTTAAAACGCTCCCTCACTCCATCTATACCTGAACACACCTCTCTTTACATTAAGCCATTGGACGAGTTAAGCATTGGACATAAACAAACCAGAACACAAATAGGCTTCATAAAGAATGTTTCTGACTGGACACACCTAAGCTGCTTTGAATTTTTCTTTGACTATCAAAATTCTTGGACTTTTGACTGTCAAAAGTGGAAAGGGCGACATTTAACCCGAGCCTTGTGTTGAAGGTCAGTTTAAACTGTTCCTAAATACATTTTTAAAAATATATGACTGACATGACCATGACAGTATGAGAGAGAAACCCAGAAAATTCAGAAAGAAAAATGGGGAGGGAGACAGAAGGAGACTTTGCATAGAATACAATTTTGTTAAAAATCATGTACAAGACAGAGAAATTCCATGATTCAAAGTTTCAGTGATTCACTCACGTCACTCAGAAATGTTCATTTCACAAACTATTTATGTAGCTAAGTAACGTGATTTTCAAATATCATTTGACTCGAGCATAACTTGATTTTTTTAAACTAGATATTTATTTGTATTGTTTTAAACATTCTGAATCCTGTTGGTAATAATGAATACAGGAATAAAACACTGTGCCTTTACATAATATGGGGAAAACAGAATTACCATTTTAAGACGATCTGGGTCATTTATTAATATTAGTATAAAACAAAATAATGAAACTCTGTCATCAGTTACTCACCTCCATGTTATTCCAAACCTGAGAGACTTTTCTCCACGGAACATAAAACGTTGTGAGTCTGAATCTTTAGTGACAGGCAGTCTTAGACAGCAGTCACTTTTGCTCTATCAGAAACAAGTCGTACGAGTTTGAAATGATATGGGTGAGTAAATAATTGCAGTATTATATTTTAAAGAATTTCCTTTTAAGAGAAGAGCTCCTGTTCTGGGTGGTGGCTTGTACCCACCCTCTCTAAAATATTCTGGTCTGTAGATAAGTCTTGGGTT
Source organism: Botia kubotai (assembly GCA_036877585.1). Lineage (NCBI taxonomy): Eukaryota > Metazoa > Chordata > Actinopteri > Cypriniformes > Botiidae > Botia > Botia kubotai. The sequence continues at coordinate 8,250 of JAZGTI010016837.1, forward strand.
ATTTAAAGCAGACATACAGGATTTTTGTCATATGTTTCATTCAGTAGACAAAAGCGCTTTGCGGTGCATAGTGAGGCCTCAGTTCAACACACATTCCAATTATTTCTATTCAAACTGAATAGAATTTCAAATTAAAATGAGAGTAACAGAATAAACTGCAATGGTTTTTGTAAATAACGAAGACAATATTAAGTAATTCCGTGATGTTTTATTCTGACACTATCTTATATATAACTAATCTTCTAATTTTACGGTTCAGCGCTCACTGTGCAGTCAAAAAATAATGACGAATAAAAAACAAACGAAACATTACAATAAAATTATAGTTTCAAATTAAAACACACACAAAAAAAACCCCAACTATTTTTGCCTTGCGGCACACGTAATCGATATCAAGGTCAAGTTCCTGCTGATTCACACCTCTAAAACAAAGACAAGATTTACCATTTACATTGGAACACTTCCAGACAGTATAGTTCAGCACAGAACACAAAGAACTATTGTTAACGCTGAAAACCATTTCTAGGAACAGTGTGGTTCAATCAAGAACAGAACATCCCACTACCAAAGTAAACAAGAGGACCAAATATGTTCAGCTGTGGGAAATCAAAAGTCCAGCCTGAAATGAATTCACTAAATTAATTAGAATGTATTTAATTACTGTAATTTTGAAACTTGTTCCCAGCCACTTACAATAATTGCTTTAATTTCAAATGTAATGTCACGTTTTCCTAACATTCAGCATTACTGACGGTTAATCTGTGTTGAATGGCCTGATGAGGGCTCATATGAAATGAACAGCAGTTAACACAGTGGGCAACAACTGAAGACAAAACACATCTTTGCATCAGTGACCACATACCGCTAGTTCTCAATCTTCAATCTGTCGACAAAAGCTAATGGACGCTTCACAGGAAGTTAAATGCACTGTTATATTTAGATGGAGAGGGGGCTTCTGGGACAGAGAGTGGTTTATAATCTTCCTCTCGGCTGTCTTGACAGGCCCTGCGGGCGGAGGCTCTCTGAAACTTTTAGATAGCAGAGGGATGTCAATCCACAAGAGCAGCAGACGGTGCAGTGAAAAACAGAGCAGGACAGGAGAAGATCCACTAGAATAAGACTTTAACACGCACATGGAAAAAGCAAATACATCATCCACAGGCAAAACCAACAGTCTGACACCTTCAAACTCATCCTCACCTTCTCCATCACACAAACATCCACCTTTCTGAAAAGATCGGCGTTGCAATTTATGTGTTATTTTTCTCTTTAAAAAAAGGTTGCTTCACAATGCCCCAGAAGAGCCATTTTTGGCTGTACGGTTCCAAACAGAACTGTTAACATCCACAGAATCTTTCTGTTAACAAAACTCAGGGAAAGTTTCCCCCCAAAAAACTTTAGATTAAAAAAAGGTATGGCATAAATTATTTTCGTTTCTTTAAAGAACCTTTTACTGAATAGTTCTCAAAAAGAGTTCCTCATGGCATCACTTGAAGAACCTTTAAGAGTGTATCATTATATTTGCCTTCATGTAATACTTAAACCAACCTGGTCAGTAACAGAATCATGCGATCATGTATAATCAGCTAATCACAAAATAAACCCCATCAGGGCTGAGGTCCTGGACAAACCCCTCTCTTATTTCCACTAGCGGCTTACTTTTAACTAGCCACATGCTCTCAAAACACCTCACTGTGTTGAAAGATGCACAGAAATGCGCCAAGAGTCTAACGTGACGTGTCTTTCACAAGAATGCAGATCTTATCATGCTTGCCTGCTACTGCGACAATGACAAGACTGCAAGACTGACGCAACGGTCTGACATGAGTGACATGCGATGACAGCGAGATAAACATTTCAGACTTCCTGTCATTGTATTTGATCAAGTGTGTTTCCACCAGAACTCCATGACTGACTATGCAGACACCATTTTTGGACATGAACTTTCTTGTGATGCTCCAGAACCTGTTCAGTAAAAACCATGACGCATGGCAGAGCAGGGAGGTAACTTCAGGGTTGGTTCTCATTGAAACACGCATGCTTGTAAAAACCTACAGTGAAGCACACCGCACCTTGGCGATGAACTTTAAACCACACATCAGTCAGTAAACAGCAGCAGGTTCACTGTGGCGCTTCTTCTCAGGTGATGTGATTACTCAGCTGGCCCGATTCAAACATCTGCTCTGTGCTCTGTTTGTTTAGCTGGAAACAACAGATAAAGCGCTAGATAGATAACAGATTAAAGCACATGTTTGACCCGGAACCCGGACGTGAATATAAAATAAACGTGCCCTATTTGTGTGCTACATGAAACAGGATGTTAGGCACACGTGTGCACGTACACACGACCAGAACAAACCGCTTTCATCCTCGCACACAACACAGGCTGAAAGTATCACTTACTGTCCCTCACAAATCAACTTTCAGTCGCTCCGATAAACAAACGCATTCAAATACAAGCAAATAAATCCGCCTGTGACGGGACTACATGTCATAAACGCAGCAAACAAGCTCTGTTCGTGTTGTTAACTATTTATTTCGGTGTGCACTGACAGAACGGCACATGACGGCTGACCTTAACGCTTCCCCCTCCGTTAACACAGCCGGTGCGTCCCGTCGCTTCCCGTTAAAGCCCTTCATTTGAATGACGGTAGCGCGCCGAGTCCGAGCAGCGACTACACGCGTTTGCTAACGCTTAAATCACATCACCGGGTTTATAATTGTGTTTTTGCTGTGTTTCATGACACGGGTCCGCACAGCACAATGTAAACAAACGGGGCTTTTAAGAGGTCACCGGCGGGGCTTCTGGCGCGCTATAAAGCCGCCGACGAGTCACCGAAAACGGAAAATGGGGTTTTCTTGAAACTTACCAGCGGCTCCTTTTTCTTTTGCATCTTCCGTGAGCTTTAGCCGTAACAGTCTGACGGCCGCTGATGGCGTCATCACGCATGAGGCGTAGGGGGGCGGGGCGACGGAACGACTTCGGATATGTCAATAAAGCCTTACAGGCTGGTTTAAAGTCTTGTTTTAAAGGTGAAATTGGACGTTTTTACAATTTTGAGCTTGTTATAACACAGACCCTTTGCATTTATTCCTCTACAATGACTTCAAAACAAGTTCAAAAATGGTGACATTGTAATTTGCACTTAAAACATTGTATATCAATATAACAATGTAACATATTGATATTTGTGATACATTTATGACAGATCAAACACGGTTTTACGATGTTTAATAGTCAAAAATTATATTAATTGAAGAATCATAATGTAAGCATGTACAGTACATGATGGGCTCCTCTGTAAAGATAGTGTGACCCGCAGCGCCCTCTAGTGTAAATATTACGCTTTTGTACAGATTTATCCCGTTACCAATGACAACTGTTCAAACAAACATCCTCACACTGCAAACAATACATTTCAACACACAGAAATTCAATATACTTAAAATACTCTTGAGCAATCGGATTAAAGAAACGTGGCAAACAGGTTTCAGGCATTGTTTCTGTAGAAATGAAGTGAAATTTGAGGGGATTGTTTTGTATTGAATGTTTTGCATTTTAGGTGTTGCGACCTTCATCGGTGAACTTCAGTCAGCAGAAACATGAAACACACAGAAACACTGTCCACTTTAAGGAAGAGCAAACGAGCTCCTCTCTACAAGTCATTTTGATGTAACTAATGTAACTTTCCTTTAAGTGCTACACCATGTGACTAAATAATGACATTCATTGCTCGTTTATTTTAATTAATTACTTAACTTAATTAATCTTAACACTATCTGTCGGTTTTACGACATATGACAGCTTTGTCAATTAAAGACTGGATTAAGGACTGTAAAGTTATAGAAAGATTACTAAAAAAAGAGACAATCATTGAAATAAACATCTGTTTTCGTACAGGGAGAGAATGCATTGCAAGTAAAGACCAGACACTGGTAAGGCTTCTATCTCACAGTTTTAACATCCTAACAAGCGAGATCGTATCTCATAAAAAACGAGATAAACATCAGATAAACGCCGGGGCTCAGAGCAGTCGAACCGTTTTAATGCTGTGACACAGATTTGCAGATTATGTAAATGACAGGATTCCATTCAAGTGTGACAGTGCCTGAAAATGAAAAATAAACGATATATATAAAGTGAATTTACAGAATGGTACTAAAAAAACAGTAATATATAAATACAGGAAATGTTTCAGACGATGAAAGTACATTATTGAGACATCTTCCGAGAAAACCAGCCAGCTCCCTTTATCATGAACAAATATTACACATCAAAGATCATGCAGCCGAT
>JAZGTI010016838.1:0-12542 GCA_036877585.1 Botia kubotai
TCAGAATGGCTGAGTCATTAGCCATTTTTAAGAAACAACTAAAAACTCATCTTTTTCATCTTTTCTTCCGCGACTAATTTACTAACACACCCCCATTCTACTTGGGGACAAAAAAAAAAAACTTCTTATACTGTGTTGGAAAACCTGAGCCCTGTGTATAGCACTTATTCACTGTTGTCTCTTATTGTAATCGAAGTTGCTTCCTGTCCTCATTTGTAAGTCGCTTTGGATAAAAGCGTCAGCTAAATGACTAAATGTAAATGTAAAATGTAAATTGTGGGAAAACATGCACTTGTAGCCAATCTCAAGGCTACAAGTCCATCTCCAGAGATCTTAATGTTCCTGTGTTCACTGTACGCAATATCATCAAGATGTTTACAGCCCATGGCACTGTAGCTAATCTCCCTGGACGTGGACGGAAAGGGAAAAATTAATGAATAATTACAACAAATGTGTCTTCCAGCAGAACAATGACCCAAAACACACTTACAAAACAAAATAAAATGGTTACAAACAAAGCACTGGAGAGTTCTGAAATGGCCAGCAATGAATCCAGATCTGAATCACATAGAACACCTGTGGAGAGATCTCAAAACAGCAGTTGAGAGAAGACATCCTTCAAATCTGAAACCTGCAGCAGTTTTCAAAAGAAGAGCGGTAGAGAGGTTCTAGTAGAGAGGTGTAATAAACTCAGTCATGGTAACAGGAAGTGATTGAATACAGTTATTTTTTCCAAAGGGGGCATTACCAAATATTAGGTTAAGGGTGCCAATAATTTTTTCCAGGGCATTTTTTGGGTTCTGTGTGAAATTGTATCAGATTTGACTTTTCTTCTCTGTTTTTTGTGTTGTTCCAATGCAAACAAAAATACAAACAAAAAATTAAATAAACATGTGAGTACCAAAACATTTGCAACTGCAGGTATGACTGAAGGTAGTTTATGCAAATACCGCTAAAAGCTATATGTTTTAACTGAGACAGAGAAAAGTAGAATGATTGACCTGCTTTCCATAATCCTCAGTGCAGCATGATGCATTAGTGAGTTATGTCCAACTGAGATGCAGAGTTCATTAAATAGAAAAACATATCTTTCATTTTGAAAACTAGAACTGTGGATGAGCAAAATCAGTTTGTAAGTATCCCCTGCCGTCTCAGAGGCTGTACTTACAAACATATTAATCTTCATCACATGCTGGGGAGATTATGGGGAAAACAGAATCAAACTGAAGTAATTCTAATTGATATTCTATTTGTATTTTTACAGCACAATCAAAGCGATAAACATGTGACTCGTATACAGCAACAAGATTAATGCTCCGTTGAGCCCGATTTATTTTGCAGCACCATAAATACTACCCTGGCTGAAGAACTGCACTGATGGAAATGCTCCATCAGATCAGGTCAAAAAACATGTGATTCTTAAACTGTAATACACATATTCTTGTCTGAAAGTTTTCAAAAAACTTTGTTTTGGGTGTACAGAATTTACAGTGCTAGGACATTATGGGCTATGGTTACCAGGCATTGGTGGGGTGTTCAAGTCAGTTGCTAGGGTATTCTTGCTAGTTGTGTTGGATGCTATGTGTTGCTAATGTGTTCTATTATACCTCCCGTAACAGTAATATCAAATTATACATTTTATTCATGCTTTATTTTTTAATTTCAGTGAGGGATTGATAAAGATCTTATAGCACCATTATTTATACCATACAAATATGGTAATACAGCAATTTTAAGCTTCTGTTCAATAGTGAATAAATTCAAAGAAAATACTTGCAAGTAGATGGTACTTGGATAGTCAAATATCTAATAACAGATTTAATAATCAATAATATAACGCTGTTGTAACATGCTATTTATTTAATTTCTATCTTCTTTATCATGTAAGACACTAAAGACAGATTATTGTTTGAGAGGGCAACGTATAATTCAAGAACGAATCACCTGATTAGTGCAGCAACTTGTAATAAATCTGTCGAAACTAATATAGAAATTGACTGAATCTAACACAGAACGTACACAATATTGTATGTTTACAAATACAGAAAACACAAAATGTTTAAAATAATCTAGATTTATTTGACAAAATCTATATTAATATTGTTAATTGTTGTTAGGCCCCTACACCCAAAGATGTCTGTTTTCATGTGTACAGGAACAACAACTAAACATTAGCTCAGAAACTAAATTTTTCTGGCTGATTTATATGATGAGCACTCAAGCAATTAAAAACAAAACTCTAGCTCAATGTTAATCTTAGAACATTTCTAAAACAATCATTTTACAAGATCAACAACAAATTATATGCTGGGCCTGCCTGAACACATCTACCGCGTCTATGAATCCAGTAAACTAAAAATTGGTTTACAAAGTGAAGCTGCTTGCCCAAGAAGGCCTTGCTGGTTAAGCTATTAAAAATCCTGGGACATCAGCTTTCAAAACACAACACAGTGTATAGGCTGGTCTTTTGGCAAGTCTGTCTGAGCACTGCTTCGTAATGACCGTCTGTTAAAAAGACAGCACGCGTCTAACTGCAGGTTGATGTGTTCTACTGGGGCCACTTTTGAGTTCCACGACCCTGCTGGCTCGTCTGGCGTACAGTTAGTGTGACATGTTCCATCTGAGTCCTACGTCTGCTCAAGCAGTTATTTACTCAGTTAAGTCAGCTGAGAAAACGACTTCTCCACAAGTGGCTATTGCAGCACAGCAAAAACAAACACTGCATACTGTTTTAATGGTGTCAGTGCGACCCGTAGCCAAGCGAATTACTTGGCTGGAGAGTGAGGTGGTTCAGGCACACTCACGGCAAGCAGCAGTGTCTGATGTGGAGAGAGTATGAACGTTTCACTGTGTTATTTCAAATAAATACTTACGCTAACCTAATGTGAAACAGTAGCTGTGCATTGGGACAATCAATGAAGTGTGAGTCATTGAGAACGCACTTGATCACAGATAACTGCAAGTCCATCAATGCACTAAACCTCTGTGGGAATAAGAAGAGAACAGAGTTAATTCCACTCACCAGCCTCTATCGTCATCCAAGCCCAGTTCCTCAAGGCTTTCCTCAGGAACACTGAGGAGTGTCTGAGATGGCAGATGACAGCTTGGACCTGAAGCGTTCCAAAAGGGCGAATGTTTTTACAGGCAGAACAGACAATATGTAATTTCGATTTTTGAGTTTTCAGTTTCTAACAAAGGCTCTGGGAGCAAACTTAATTGTTTTTTTTTTTGGGATTAGCAATAAAGAGGCAGAACAGGATTGCAACAGGTATGAATATGCTGGGGGTAAAAGATTAGCAAAAGGTGTTTTTTTTTGGTTGTAGGTTTAAATCTGAGAGCTTGTAAAGAAATCATATTTGTACTTGTACGTTAAAACTTTTGCTACTACTTTTGCAATATACCTGTTGCAGAACTAACTTGTAAACTGAGAAGTGAATGAGAGTGGGGGAGAGGCAATTCGTTTTTTTAGAGACTAAAGTTTTTTAGTTTGGTGGTGTTATATATAACATCTTAGTAATGAGATCAGGAAAGTTTAAATATCCAGGATGTGGAGATTCACAACATTAAATTGTATAAAAATGTAGATAAAATGATATGATAGTCAAGGTGTGAAGATTTAGAACTGCAGTGACAGATTTGATTAGGTTGTAGGTGCTTATTTGTGGTACTGCATATGTGAATTTAAGAATAGGTATAAATATGTAGCATATGCTCGTGTCTGTCATTTCATTACTGTGAATAGAGTTTTACACATTTGTGAATGTTAGTCTGCAACTTCAAATTCAGAACACAGGTGTGAGATTATTGTCCACAAGTGCTCAACTCAACATTCTCAACATTCACCTTGTATTTTACGGGCTTTCACAGAGGGGATGTGAGTGTAAATTTTAGTGTATGTACAAGTACAAATATTTATTGTACAAGTTCTCAAATTCAAATCTACAAGCTCTCAAGTGTTGCTACTACTCATTTAGCTTACACATCTCTGCATCACAATAAATTCTAGGCCATACCTTCAAATTGTGTCTTTTGATTTTAGTTTGTATTTTAGTTTGAAAAGTTAGTTTTCCGGGTTAAAAATGAGCAAAAATCAGTTATTGATTGTTTAACATGATCTCCTTACCGTACTTCTTGCAACTGTAAGTTTATAATATAAAGCATATGTCTTCAAATAAAGAAGATCCGGCTACTATATTGCATGTCCGGGTACTGTAGATTGTGCGCCATTTGTTGCTTGTTCTTACAGCAGTTGTTTAGAATTTAAACTTGTTGTCCATGTTAAGAAAATAACTTGCAAATACCCTGCAATTTTAACAACACAGAGATGGCAGTAGAGAGGTAAAAGTTACAGATTGCAACTTTAAAGTTGTTGCTTTTATAAAACAAAATGAGTCCATCTTAAATGCAAATTTGCGTTGGTTTAAAATGTAAAAATGTAAACATTAGGAGTTTTTTCCAAATTATGACCTACCTGAGCCTCTCGACCAGACCTCTTCTGCAGTTTTCTGCTTTCTCATGTCCTCGTACTTCTTTCTGCTCTCTAGGTACTCAGCCATCACCTCATTGGCTGGTTTACTGTCACCTTTAAATAAAAAATAGCAATTATGCTCTCTCCAAAAATAATTAACTTCACTTTTGGGATCAGTCTATCTATAATTCTGAAAATAGTGTGGCTAGTAAAAGGATTTAATGTAAGAAAAACAGCTGAATTCCAGAGTAGGCGTTATTAATATCATATGGACGTAACTATAAAACACAAAGTTTATACAGCCATAAACTTCAATAAAGATGATGACTCCTGAGGGCCACTTGTTTCCAAGAATAATCTTTTGTCAACTTCAAATTTAAGGTCCTAAGACCCTCATCAAGGCAAAGGCCAAACTATGTGTCTTCAGGAGAAGTACTGATGACTTTCTTTACTAATAAAATTCAAGTTATTGTTAAAGTTATATGGAAACGTGTGAAATATAGGCGTATATTATGCAATGCTTACGTAAATGAAATAAGGATCAAGTCACATTGTGTTTATGTAACACTGAAGCGATATCATAAGGTATACATAGGAACACTAGCTAGCAATAAACACTTTCATTAAGTAATACAATTTGGCTTTAATTTATTCATATAAAAGAACAGTTCACCATCTTCCCTATAGAATACAAGAAAAAGGAGATAAGGCAATGACAATGTACAATTTGCCCAAATTACACCCACCAATTTTAAGTGTCTAAAAATATAATCTAAGAAATCTCCTAATACTGTGTTACAACTGCATAGACTGGAGAAGTGAATGATATGAAGGCTGGGCTGTTTATACTGGTGTCTACCACCGCTAATGTGCCATTGCAAATTCCCCAGCTCAGACGGTCTAACAGTGATGTCACAGTTTACTCAGCAGCAATGTTTCTTTCGACTTCACCTGCCCTCATGGCAACTATGACCAAATGCTTCACACTACAAGCTCAGGACGAACAAACTACATCACATAGAGGCTCCAACACAGGTGATTTATTTCATGTGAGTACTGTCATGTAACGGAAAATTATTTTGACCCCGCAAATGGAATATTTGTTTATTTTTTGTATTTATGGTGAAATGAAAACCAACTGAAGAGAGGCAGGAAATGTGATGTTCAGCAACTGAGAGAGAGAGAGAGAGAGAGAGAGACATGCGTTAATCAGAAAGCTACCGACTGAAGCTGGCTGTTTGAAAATGTTTAGTCTGTGGCATGAGCTAATATAGAAAACTAGACAGAAAGGACGTAATGAGCCAAATACTATTAAAACACATTGACTGTGTGGAAATTAAGTACTTTCCAAACCTATAAAAAAAAGAGCTGAAAGCATGTTTATCATGACCGTAGTCCAGATTATGAATAATACACCTTTGATGTGACTAAATTAAACATGTATCACAACAAAGTACAAGAATGTTCACATTTTTCAGTAGTTTGAGCACTGAACATATCCACATAATGCAGGAATAAATACTGCTATATTAGCTTACACTTTGACCAATTATACTTTGATTTACTTTGATTTACAAATCATTTGAAGAATGAATGTGAATAGCACTAGAAAAGGATGTTTACACTAAATAATTTGATTAAAAAATTATTAAAATAAAAATAATAAATAAAAAATTAATAAAAACTCCTCCAAACAAGGTCTCTGATATGTAGATGGATTTCATGTTTTTTTATAATCAAAAGTTCTCCCTAAAATAACCAACGTCCATCGCCCATGCATCCAGACCAAACCCCTTCACCCCTTGCCTTCAAATGCCCGTCAAACAAAGACAACTTTTCATTTTCCAGACAACCCAAGTCTGACCTCACATATTTTATTCATCTTCACAGAGAAATGCAAAATCTTAAGAAAGTAAAACTGGTTTTGAACACCATTTCACCTTCTGAAGTAGGAACCTATCAAAACCTCCAAAACATCTGTTTCTGAAGCTGGAACTGAAACCCATTTATCTGCCTGAATGTTGTCATCTTCAAAAATCCTTTAGTTGTAAACATTTCTGTATGGAATGGGCTGGACTTACCTGAGATGTAATGTTCAGGTAGAGTGGAACTTAATTGAGTAACTAAAGTTTGAGCGAAACAGGCTATTTGAACAAAATGGCTGTCATTAGCTAGTCGAACAGTGCAATTATTCATTTACAGAAGTATTCAACCCGCGAATGCCACAGATTTGGAGCTGTGATTGAAACTGCTTTACTGAAAAGTGCTGGTACAAACCTTTACTGTTTTCATTAATGCAAGCAAAAAGTGATGCCTTCTGCTGCTTCAGACTGCTTGTCTGACGCTCACACTTTGGCCCAGCTGCAGTCCGCAACTTGCAGGCTGCTGAGTGATGATGCCCTTAGGGCCTACAAGAGCAGCACACTTCATCGACTCCAGCTGGTGTTTCTAAGTACTGTCTTTGAGTTTGACGGCTATTCTAACAACATTCCACCCCTCTCCTGCCATTCGGGACAAAAGGAACTACAAATCAAGTAAGCGGCAACAGGGGGTGGATTCGGACAGCAAACACCTCATTGTTTGGGAGGTGGATTGTTGGTCAAGAATGAACAGACAGTTTTAATGGTCCATGAAGCTAACCGTGACCCATCAATCAATTCTGGCATGTTCAGCAGTCCAGCACTGGAGAACTTTAGCCGAGTTCTTCACAGTTGCAATGCAATAAAGTATGAATTTAATCAGAAGAACCAGCTGTTTAATTTTTTACTCATGTGTTTGTCCCTCTGTTTGAACTACTGAAACTTAACACATTGCAGTGGATGCACTGCAAGAGTTGCAAAGCATGCACTGCAAGAGACATTTTAGACATGCACTTCTGCCCACCAATTTCTGACTCCACAATAAATGCACTAGTGAGAAAACAGTGAATGATCTAAAGCGAATAAAGCCTTAACAAAACCTAAGTGTAATTCAAAGCCACCAAAATAAAATGTGGTTTTACGTCAAACAGTTAGAAACACCAATCTTTATATTTTTTTAAATGACACTATTACACTTCGGATTGCTTTGATATAAAAATGGCATAACTTGCAAATGCTTTGATTACTCCTTTACAAATTTCTTCCACATTACTGGTTTTGACTGACAAGGCTCTATTGAAATGCATGACCTGTGTAAATAACTGAAAGTGGTAGAAAGAATGTTGCCACATCATTTAGGGTGGGTATACACGGACAGCGTTTTTAGCATGTTTGTCTTATTTTTGGCTCTTAGAAATCACAGCCATGCCAAGAAAAAAACAGACCAGACGAACATGCTATAATTTATGTCTTGAAAATTGAAGAGATGTCTGTCGAAAACAAGAATTCAAAAAACAATACAAATGTCTTCTAGTTCGGTCTGTGAATTGCAGAGGAGACAATTGGCTTCTTCCTAAAATAAGATGCGAGATGCCAAGACAGCGGGTTGCTGTTAATAAACAGAGGGTAGGAATGTGTTTGCTTTTGGGGCCGAATACAAAGCTTGAAGTTGCCTTTGTGGACATATGAACACCAGAGAACTGGACTCAAACCCAAAAATTGGGGGTGGAACTGAATGTCTGAATGACAAGACCGCCAACTTTCACTTTAGCACAGGGATAGAAGTAGGTTTAAAATGCAATGACTGCGGTGAGTTTTAGTTCATACCTGAACTGGCAACACATTGAAAATAAGAAAAGGCCCCATTATAAAACAGTTTAATTCTTTTTATTGTTATTTTAGAAAGTGAGTGTGTATTTTTAAATGTGCTTATCCTTGACAAATCAATAGAGAAATAACAAACCGAATCAGTAATGCTTCTCATTCTATTGTTTTTTTTCTAATTCCTGCAACTGTAATAGCATTTTGGTAAATAATTAAATAAACACATGAGTATCAGGATATCTCTTCATGGCGGCTGGAGAATTTCATATATGGCTTTAGTAGTTTAGGAAAACAATTATTCACACTGACCACGAAAACCATTCAAAACTGACAGCCTTAAAAATACACCATGTCTCTGTCAGCATTGTGATTTGTAACACTTCCATTTTTATTTATTTGAAATTCTTTTGCACATACAAAGGCTCCAGCTGCTCCACATTTCCCACAAAAATGTGGATAATGTCAACACTATGCTGGCACAAGTGAAGTGTTTTGTTGAGAAACTGTCATAGTAGCAACCAAAAAGACTTTAAAAAGAAAGTTAAGCAAACGTGTTTTAATAGTATTTTTATTAGCATAGAACCAATACTAGTTCATTATGTTTTCTGAAGAAAACATGCAGCTGCTAAGCTGTTTACTTTGCTAGCGTGCTGATTACTGGTCAAAAGAGCCCACCCAAGTCTATACTATATTCTGGTCTCTAGATATGTGTACAAATTGCTGGGCCCACTGTTTCCACTCACCAGGCAAAAGCCACGCAATTTGTATTGTAAGTCTGTGGCTTAAACACTGTTTAGCAATTTACCTGAATTTTCATACTTAGTTAAAGTGCTGTTTAAACTACTATATAAGCAACTGTTAATAGTAATGCTAGCCTTAGCAAACACCATCAAATATTGACCAAAGGTACCATACAAGCAAGTAAATAAAGGGCATACGTGCTGATATGACAAAACACAGCTCTGATATAATACAAAAACACCATCCATTTTGCTAAAACAAGTAGTCCTCAAACATGCTATGGCTGCTACAAGTATAAATACCGCGTTACTGACAGAATGTTACGCATTAAAAATGACCAGGGTGAGGGGACACACCTTTGCCCCCTGAGAACACACAATGTGAAGACAGTGATATACAACAGGACCATTGCAACCCTCTGCAGAGGTCAAAGGTTCATCTGAGCAAATCTCAAGCACGCAGTAATCCTCACAGGGAGTACGCCAAACACCATAGAGCCAGAACTGCCTTCCGGATTTGAAAGAAATATACAAATTTGACTAGATTATCTTATTATGATTGCCAACTGCTTCCCTTTTTACTAACAAATATGCAGGAATATACAGTAGTTCCTGTATAGCTGTGTATACCTGTAGTACAGCATGGTTGTAGAAATGCTAGGATTATGGTTGATTCCATATGGAATATGGAACCATGATGGTTGAGGACAAACAAACTTATCAAATGAATGATATTCAAATTGGACGTCACACTGTTGACATTCTAGCAAAGCGATGCTGTAGCAAATTTACATGATTCCAAATTATTCTGGATCAGCTTGAAACTTGCTCATTAATACTGGTAGTTGCTACTGATAAGCCTATACACTAATTTAAAGCTGTCTGATTTGTCATTTGATCACATTACTCTGTTGCGGAAAACACGTATGAATAATTTTGACACAGCAGAAGAACATCCAAAACTAGTTAATCATGGCAGCTCAGTTAATCGTGATCTCAATTAATCTGATTATCTGATTAATTGATAAAGCTCTAGGTCAAACCTAGTTTTTCTCTAACATTACTCTCAGATCTCTGGTTTCTTTTGACAGTGAAATGAGTAAACTTGAGACATTACCAAACAATGTCAGATTGTTTAGACACTTTCTTTCAAAGAACACAATTCTTCAGAACCATTTCCAACAGTGTCAGTCAAACTAGTGGTGATCCTGTGGTACAGCACTCACCTTTGCTAAGCCCCGCCTCCTTCACAGCATCATCTCTTCACTGTTTGATTGCAAGTAACTCTTTCTTCAGCTGAAGAAAGAAGAAAAGAGCTTTTCTTCAGCTTTTCTCATCACTGTGGAAAGCCATTCAAAAGAAAGCTGGAATTAATTTTCTCTCCTGGAAGGAAAACATTCTCAATAAGTCCTGCAAAATGTAGAAAAAACATGAGTAGCATATTTTTACAAATTAAGATATTATTCTGCTATCTGAGATAAATCATTTATATTATATAAAAAAAAGATTTTTTATGACATGGAAATGACAAACAGCATTTTATAAATTACACACATCAGACCAAATGTTAAGTGCATGTTGAGTAACTAATAAAATCTGCATTAAACATAAAATTCTACAACAATCATATGAGAAGGCTACACAAATCAGCTGTATTACTGGCATGGATTTTTCTCCACCGTTTTGGGGTTCCCGACTAATTAAGCTTCTCGTTCCACAATTACCAAGAAAATGTGTGTTCACATTAGTAAAACCAGCAATTATCTTAAGCAGAGCCTTCCAACACGTCAGAAGCAAATAAGTGCAAGTGTTAAATTCTCTAATAAACAGTGTGACGCCTGGTTAGATCAAGAGAAGTGTTGGAGCTGTGAGCTGGACCTAGGCGTGTGGCCCCATAATGTAGTGCTTTCATAGACAGCCAATTACATACAGTTTATACCACAAGTCTGTTAAATTCTTGATCTGTTCTTTAGCATGGCTGTGAACCTAATCTGAGATCTCAAGGCATGCCTTTTGTGCTTCACCCCAAAGTAAAGCACCAGTTTTAATATGAGAAAGGGCAAATGAGATTTAAGAGTGGCAGCGATGGGAAAGATTATCGGGAAAGACTAATAAACATATATTTGGCACCACAGCATGAATATTCTGCTAAATGTCATTTGTGTCATGCTGAAGAAAGAAAGCCACAGGTTTGAAACAACATTTGGGTTACTAAATAATGACAAAATGTTCATTTTTGGGTTAACAATTACTTAAAAGATCTGGGCTGATAAAAAAAAGGTGGCAGAGGGAACCATTTTGCCCTCGAGCAAAGCACATTACTCAATTTGCTTTGAAACCAAAATGGCACCCAGACCACTTCCTGCTAAAAAGGTGCGCAGGCTATATATAAAGTACAAAAGTCTTTAAAAGAATGAGTTCTTTTGGTCTTGCAGCCAAGATGAATGAACCACCAGTGGTCTTGTTTAGACAATAGAAACAGATGTCACAGGACAGCTGATAAGGACAGGCAGAGGCAGACACATAATGCAAGGTGTGAGGTCCTCAAAGATAACCCACCAGGCTTCAGTCTACGAGAGGAAGTTGCCTTCATGTGCAAACAGTGCCCCCACCCACAGTTGCTGGTAACAGAGCCCTCTGGCAGCTCCAGAGACAGCATATTCTGTTGGAGTTTAATAATATTTTCACAGCACCTGACTGCAATGTTTTGATTTTAGGTTCTTACCTGGCCACAAAGCACAGGTAAGCTGCAGAGCCTGGGCCTCAAGCCCAGAAACACGTGAGCCATTTAAGTCTACAACACTGACTATTTTGTTTCATCTGCTCTTCTCAGCTAACACATGTTCTCTTTAGAAGTTCTCTTATATTCCTCTGGTAGAACCTCTCGGAACAGGGGTTCCTTGTTTCCAAGGGTCTTGGAGGACAAAAGTAGAGCAACATGGATGTCCCAAAGGTTGACCTTGTAAAGGCCCTTTGTAAAATGTTTTCAATGTTGCGACTTCTTGGCATCAACACTCCTCTGGAGCTTAGATGAAAGGCACCAGAGAAATGCCAATACACAATTGTATTCTTCTGCCTGTCTCAAAATCTTGAAAACAGCGGATCAAAATGCTGAATCAAAAGAGGAACTTCTCAACAACATCACACTGGTGGAGGTTATGAAGACCTAATTACAGAGTTTTCCATCTTGGTTAAAGTGAACGTTCTCATTTCCTGCACATGGTTTGTTAGTTTACAGAAGAACCATTAAGATTACAGTGTCAGGGTGCGGGTCAGGTCATCTCAGTTGGTTCAGGTGTTTAAACAAATTAACAAAAAACAATGATTGTACTTACAGCAGTAATTATGTTTGTTGGCACAGATGTTCATAAAGTGACAAAAGACTTGCTAAAATCAGTCACAGCCACTCAATCACTAACAGAACACTCACAAAGGAACAATTTACCCAAAACTGAAAATTCTGTAATCATTTGTTCACCCTCATGTCATTCTAAATCTATAAGTGGAAAAGACGTCTGAAATCCCATTGCTCTTAAATGAAGCTTGTATATTAAAACTTGGCATATAACACAGTTACACATTAAAAGAGCCCTCACAAATCATTAGCATAAGGTAAACACTGTCACGCCAACTACTTAACTGAAAACGAGT
>JAZGTI010016839.1:0-12542 GCA_036877585.1 Botia kubotai
CTAAACACAAACCTATTAACAGACCTGTACTTCCACAAACAGGAAGTTGTACCTTGCTGCCGGGTTTGGGGCCTCTCTTTTTGTAGGGTCTGGGCATCAGTTGTGTGTTTATGGCTGCGAGAGACAGTGATTGGCTGTTCTGCGATGGGGCGGCTGCAGCTTCGGCTGCTGCTTTCAGCATGGCGATGGTCTGGCTCTTGGGTCTCCTGCCTCGGACCCCCTTGCGCACAGGCAGAGGGGGCAGCGGGTGCGGCAGGCGGTACGGGGACTGCATGGAGCACCTGGGCTGACCAGACTGTGACTAGAGAGAGATAAAATGCACCCGGTTAAGATTTCTGTGTGCAGGTCATGTAAATGCTGAGTAATAATGATATCAGTTCAGTAGTGTTGAATCAAATATTGACATTATGTTTGTTTTTATTGCTCCTGGAAACAGATCGTTTGACAGCTAATCCTTATTAGAAAAGGGACTAAATCGTCTCACCACCGAGATGTCTGTTTTCAAACTGTAGGACATCATCAGTTCACACTTAAAGAAATATATTTTCTATAAGTTAATTCACTGATTCTGTTGTTTTGCACGTAGAGCAACAAACGACCTCCTATGAATATTTCTAAGTAGGCAAGTTAATGAATTATTCATTGTGTTGCAGACTCGTAATGCGGTAAAATTAAATTAACGTACTGCCTGCTTTACAGGATCTGTATAGTTATCTATCAACACGTTCTACATCATTAAAGTAGAAAATAAAGATATTTTCAGATAATGTCTTTGCATTACGCAGAGGCAAACACAGCGAAACGTCCCGGCAAAGATTGACTATTATTATTATTATTATTCTTTTTTCAGTGTGATATTTGATTTGGCAAGTAAACAGGCATGAAAATGGCCCAGAAAAATCTAAGTTATACACTTAGAGTTAAACATTCATCACATGCATCTATACGTGCACGAGCGCAGATCCTGCCTTGCAATCCATGCATTTTGAATTCTCGCAACTCCTTCACCCTCATCCTCACTCCTTTAAACTCAGCACACAATAAAGTTTCTGATATCTGCTATTCAGCATTGCATCAATCCATCAAAGAAGGCAGAAACTAACTGAAGCACGCTCGCTCTGCGGGCATCTGCTGTACCCCAAAACCATCAAATGTGTCTATTATTGGCTCTGCATGAACCATGTCTACAGCATCATTCAGACGGGTCATATTACAGTGTGTCTGAAGGGAGGGGCTCAGCAGCTCTCCTGAGAACATCTGCAAGCTTTCAGAGTTCTTCATGCTGCTGCTCAGCTGGGCCTCGAGAGGGAACGGGGAGCGAAACGAAGCCTGAGGTGTGCAGACGGGTGTGCAGACGGGTGTGCAGACGGGTGTGCAGACAGAATGGGGAGACTCAATTAAATAACTTTAAAATCAAACTTAAGCAAACACGCACGCATGCACAAGACGCACGCAGAACAGATGCAACAATGTTTGTCACCAACATGGTAAAGCAATGCAAGCTTTCCATACCCTGATCAGTCCACAAATACTGCGTTTGAAGGTGGACCACGTTTCCAAGCAGTTTATCAGTGGCTGTATAACATATAGAGGGAATGCCCTTCTGCCCGCTGCGGTGTGACCCAGTGACCCACCACACAGCCACACACCCTTCTGCCCCAGGGTACAGACACCTGGCCACAGGAGATGCTGGACTGATGCAACTTCAGCTCAGTGGAAACTAGAACCACATGTTGTGGGGCAGTTACACTGCAGAAGAAGTGTGTGAAGTGTGTGTGTGTGTGTGTGTGTGTGTGTGGTAAGAGGGGATAAAGGCTTCCTCAGGAGATTTCATGAAACAATACAAGCCGTTATGGGGAACTACAGTGAAAACAGGTACAGAAGTTTAATACAAGCTTTAAAATATGTTGCAATTTGCAGTTTCATGGAGATAAAGTTAATCTCAGTCAGAGTTTTAGGTTTGTGACCAAACTGGATGAAAATGAATAACTTCTTATTTCCAATATCTTATAAAAACCGGGAAAGACTTATTTAATACATATGTCCGTATTTAATACATGCATTTTTCTTCTTTTCTTTTTGAAGTAACAAACTGGCAAGTTGACAAATTCAGCTTAACATAACACGTAAATTATTGTTTTTAAAAAAAAAACATTAGGCTTTTTTAAAATAAAATGCATCGTTTTATTGTGCTAAAATGTAGATTACCGCAACATAACAGACCGATGTCCAGTGTAAACAGTCATCTACAAAAATGTATTTACCCTAAAAGGTTCCGAAAGAACTCTTGAGTGTTTTTTTTCTTTCAAAAATGAGCATGTCTTCTACAAAAACAGGAAAAGAGACGCGACAGTAATGAAAATATGTGAAAAATAAACTGTAAATAAACTCATGTGACGCACATGCACAAGGCACTAAAACAAAGCAACAGACATCAGAGACAAAAGCCTCGGAAATACGCCAGAGGAACTCACCGAATCGCCGCAACTTTCAGCTGTATCCGCGTTGTGCACCGACGGATCCGGTCGATGCGTTTCCCTTGACTGTTTTAAATGCGGAATGAACAACCGGAGCCTGCGCTCACTTTTGCACCCGGTTCAACAGCAGCCGCGGCGGCAGAAGCGCATGACAAAGCCCGTGCCGGTGGAACCCTGGTCGGGCAGTATCTGATTAACATGGAGGCGGTGAGTAGGAGGTGACGGAGGCGGGGGAGGAGGAGAAAGATCGGGGGGGTCATTCATGTTATCAGAGTTATGTACACACACACACACACACACACGTGTCAAAGTTATCAAAAGCTCTTGCAGTAACCTTAGTAGAACGTTTTTTAACATTATATATCATATATGTCAAAAGCGTTATTCCTCAGTTAAATAACGTTTGAATAACATTCTTATAATCAAGCAATAACGTTAATACAACATCTCAAATTGGACGTTATAAACATTCTTAAAACGTTCAAAACAACATTTTTACATTTTTGTTACTAATGGAAACGTTAGGGAAACGTTTTTACAACCCACAATTGTTAGCTGCGAAAAGATACATGTGGAAAGTATTGCCGAAGCCCAGCAAACTTAAATAACATATTTATTTAATGTAATAAATCAAATCCCATTATGAAATTGCAGTATTGGCGCCACAAAACAATATAAAGCTAAACCGAATGTGTAAACTTTGCCTCGCACATTTCTGTTAAACAATGCACAGCCCCCTCTGTCTTCAAGTGTGAAATCACCACACCTGCCCTATTGTTCTCCATTTAGGTGTGAGAACAGGAGCAGAGGTGCATGTGTGGCGTTAACAAACTGTTCTGAGAACAGCTTTTACAGAAAGGCATAAACACGATTCTAAACTGGTAGAATAAAGGTGAGAAAAGTATCATTCAAACATTTCTGTGTTCATGAAAATGGCATAAACAAAAGATTACAAAACCACCAAGAGAACGGACCTCCGGAAGGAAACTAGAACGTGTTCTGTTCAGTAGAACAATTGATTCTATTTAAAATGAATAAATAATTTGGAAAATATTCGTAGATCACTAACTATGAATTGACACATCTGTTTACTGTGGGAAAATACTGTATTATCTGTTCATCTCTTGTTTAGGTGTTGAAAAAAAGGGAAAACAAATCCAAAGTTATGTACATGCTAGCGTCAGAAAACTAGCGATATCGCTGAGCTCTTGAAAAAGTACCATAAACAAAACCATATCAAAACAATCTCCCATGAGACAAACACAAACCAGCACTGCATTTTTCTGGAGAAACTGGAAAAATAATGCTGATGTTGTAATTATGTTTGTAAAATAAGCTTGAGCTGTAACAGCAAATGATTTGAATGTAGGTTTGCTCGTCCTTTGTTTTGTGTACACAGCTTGTCTTTCTATTGTCCTGTGAACTTATTGCTGTTGTTTACTTTAAACTAGTAACACAGGAAAAAATGAAGCATCTCTCAAACACCAACAGACGGACATTTTCATAAGCACTCACTGGAAAGGTGGCTATCGCTAATGATCACTTTAAACTACTATGCAATGCAAATGAAGAGAGAGAGATAATCTCACTCAAAGACATGAAGTCAACGGTTCAAGGGTTAGAAGCTATAGACGATATCAGAAAAGATCAAACTATAGTAAACCATGTTTACTTCCAAAAATACTAATACAGAATTATATGAAATACTAACATCTTATGTCAAGAAGCACTTAGTGCTATGTGTCTTTAAAATACAAATGTAAGCTAAAACATTGTGTTACGTACATTTTTAAAAGCAAGTTCTTCTGTACTTAGAAATCATTTAAAAATGTTTATTAAATGAACATAATGATTGAAAGATGGTAGAGCACTGCGTTAGCAGCGCAAAGGTTGTGGGTTCGATTCCCAGGGAGCGCACGTACTGATAAAATGTATAACTGAAATCTACTGTAAGTCGCTTTGGGTAAAAGCGTCTGCCAAATGTAATGTGAATGAGAATATAATTAAATGTAATAAACATTAAATGCAAAATGAGGACATTTTATGATAAGATGTGGGATTAAAATATACTGGAAATGCATGAGAGGATGTCAATCAAAGTCAGAATCTGATGAAATCCAGCGTGAGGGATAATAAGTTTGTAGGTTCGAGATGAGACAGTGGCACCATCAGTATTTATGAAAGGAAATAGAATGATAAATGACTTTTATATGAATGATGGTTTTAAATACAGAATACATTCTGGAATCTTTAAACTCATAAACCGTACAGCCAAACACTTTCATTTCTCTTATGCATAATGAGTTTTCTCATACATTTGACAGGAAGGATCTCATTGAATGAAATATGACATAATAAACGGAATACACTCCATCTTTTAGACAATATCAAACTGAAAGATGAAAAGTATGAGGGTTACAAACCCTCAGATCCAAAAATGTCAGATCCTCAAAACTCAAGCGTTCATTAAGAGAAGCGAATCACTTACTCACCGTGTTGATCATTTTTTCGGGCATAAATTAGTCTGGAGTCACTGGATTAAAGATCTCCGACTTTTAGACAATTGGACCAGTTAAAGTCAGAATCTTCAGTTTGATTTTTAAAGAAACTGAATTTGACACTTGAGAACTTTAAAATTGCATGAGGCTGTCTATTGAAATTATTTAACAAAATACTTTATTCTTCAGAGGAAAATACAAAACGCTATTTATGATGTTTTCACCATTTAAACTACAGGAACGTCACAGAAATTAAACCCGGAGCTCAACTGCACAAAACTGTAATCTTAGTCACTACTTATTCTCTCTATACATCATGCCAGACTGAGACCCGTTGACAACACTGTAGGGACCTCTAGTGGTCAGAGGCTGTCCTTACAGCAGTCAGCAGGGGGCTGCAGATTGTGATTGGTCAGCTGACACCCATCCACTGACACCAATTCCAGGGAAGAGGTCTTAAGCCCTAAGTGGCACCCTAAGTACACAGCACACAAGAGTGTGTAAGTGCAA
The DNA here is from genome assembly GCA_036877585.1 of Botia kubotai. Classification (NCBI taxonomy): domain Eukaryota; kingdom Metazoa; phylum Chordata; class Actinopteri; order Cypriniformes; family Botiidae; genus Botia; species Botia kubotai. The sequence continues at coordinate 5,486 of JAZGTI010016839.1, forward strand.
ATATACATATTATACATATACACATGTATAAGTGTGACTGCCGTAAACGACACTCAATAACTAAACATTATAAACGTTATTATTTAGATTGATGTATTAGCTTACATTATTAAAAAACTGGAATTAACGCTAGATGGCACCATGCGCCTTTCCCAAGGAGTTACCTGTCAGACGGACAGACAGACAGACAGATAGCACATTCATTTGGATATATGCATGAAATTTAAATATAAACAGGTCCGAGCAGGAACGCATGTTATTACTCAACCGAGCCCATCCGAACCTGACATTCGCTTCTGGACACTTCTGAACATTCCTCTATTGTGATTGGCCATAGAGAGGTTCGGTGCCGGACCGCAGGATCAGGGTTCGGATGCCATTGGTGAACAGCCCATCACTCAATGTAATGGACGGCACAATTACGAATTCTACTACCGCGAAGGGGCTGCCTCATGAATATTAATTAGGTTACGTGATAGACGCACCATAAAGGTAACCAGGCAACGTCAGCGTGACTTGATTAATATTCATGACTTGAAGGCTTCGAGGTAGTGGGCTCTGTAATTTCGCCGCCTGATCGCGTTGTTAGGTTGTCAATGGCTCAGAAGGAAGGTGGATACTGTTGCAGCTGCGATGGTGGGTTACCACTGCAGGTGAAAATGAAAACATGGGTGCTTGGCGATGCGAAGGTACCATTTGCGCATCGTTGTCGTGGACATAAGTGAGTATTTGGCTGGAGCCCTTTTAATACATGTACAGTAATGTCAGTGCGCTTGTTGTTTTACGCGTGATGGATGGTGGATGTGTCGAGCTTGTTACAGTGTACCCGCGTTTCCTGCCCACACACGCCAGGAGACCGAAGTCACCTGTTATCAGCTGGCATGCGTTTAAGACGTGCACTTTGCCATCTCGGTTATGTAAATTATCTTTATGATGGCTGGGGACTCGTTGTACATCGTTGTGATTTTTTTTACCGCACCGTGTTTTATACTGTGTTCTTTAAAGAGTGGGTGTGCATGGTGTGGGCTATCAGTCATTTCTTGATATTGTGACACCAGCCTTGGCTAAGCATCGGTGGATAAGATGCTTAAAATAATGCTAGAACTTTTATCCACCTACGAATATCTCCAGCGTGCGCGCACACACACACATTTACGCACGAACACACCGCACAGCACAACGCGCATCGAATGGAGACATGCGCCCTCCTTTATGCACAATACACAATACGCAAACACACACGAGGAGCTTTAGGCGTAACGCATACGGAATAATGCGTAAACGCAACGGGTCATTACACAGCCCGCGTATAAAGGCAGCTGCTGGGTACCTGTCGCGCATCAGGGGTGACACTGTATGAACGGACGATCATGTGTGTTTCCAGCACGTTACGCGTTTGGAGACGATTCTGACCCTCGCCCACCTGTAATTCTCGTTCGGAGCGGTGTTGTTTTGTTATTCCCCAAACTCAGTCGCAAGGAACTGCGGTCCATGTTTATGATCGCCGTGGCCGAAAGAAACCACGACGAGTCTCGATTAAAAGGCCTTAATGTATCTCACTCCACACACGTCATGCACGTGAGACATGTATGTAAAATATACATTAGATATTACATTACATGTGTTTGCTGCAGTATGCATGAAAACTCGGACCTCTTCATAATATTTTATGCTTTTTTGTGCTCCTTCTCTTTAGGTGACTGAGTTTGTGTGTTTGTGTGTGTAATGTATTAGTTTGCAGGAATGCGTGTCAGTGTGTGTGTGTGGATTATAAGAAAACTCATTGTGACCGACCAGGAGTGGAATTTTGCTGCAATGAGTCGCTCGAGCACAGATTTCTGTCCCATCCTCCGGCCCTCCTCTCCTCTCAGCCCAGACACGCATCATCTCTCCATTTTTTGACTTCATGAAGATTCCTTCCACCTGTGATGTGATGAATAAATTTGAAGTCCTTGGGATTGTAGGAGAGGGTGAGTGCCTCTTCTGATATTATCGCTCGGGAAACGGGCTGTTAAAAAGTCCAGCTGAGAATTTATTTTCCGCTCCCAACGTGCCAGTGATTTGTAGACCGTCAGTAGCCTGGTTTCCATTACAGATTTACCCCAAACCATTGCCATATTTTTTAAATGTCAATTAAAAAAACGATTGTGAAATATCTTCATTTACATTTACCCATTTTACGCAATAAAAAACGTCATTTACCAAACGTCATAAAAAAAGTCATTTCAAAAATCTTGGTGACAAAAAATCATTCCAAAAACACTGCTCCATTTACGCGCTTGTAGAATGATCATGTGACTAACGTACACCAGGTGACCTGTAAATTCGAAAAACGTTTTCATCGCAGTTTTGCGAAATATTCCTTTTTTGAATTGCTTCGTGAGAGCACAAAAGAGTTTTTGGTAAATTGGTGCGTTTGCATTGGGTGTATTTTAAATTCGAATTTCAATTTATGCAATTTAAATGGAAATGCAGCTGCTATTGATTTAAGGTGATTTAGTGTTGGGGTAATTAAATGGCCTGATGTAAACTGAACGTTACCAATCTTTTCTTTCCCTCCATAGGAGCCTATGGGGTGGTCTTAAAATGCAGACACAAGGTAAGACACGGTTTGCAACATGCTAACTAGTTTTGAACATAGTTGAGTGTACGTATTATTTTTTAAAATGCTCTGCTATATACTCATACCGATCTACACACAGCATTCGGTCTGTACGCAGTGATAGGATGTGATACTTGCCTGTCAAACTATCTATACGTCTGTGCGTTTTATAGGAGGCGTGGCTTTGAAGTGCGCTCCGAAGGGAGGGCGGGATCTTGCGCTTTAAAAGCTAGCTTGCTATCGCTAGCCTCTTGGAAAATTGCCTGCGCTACCTTTAAACCCTTTAGTGGTTGAAATGTTTCTTTTGGAAATATTTTCAATTGCAATATGGCGTGGTTCCCTAGCAACTGGCTCTTTTGAAATTGTGGGCTTCTTCAAATGTTTTTCTTGTGGCCTAGTTGGCAGATTCTCTTTATCGTTTTGGAGGAATGTTCAGACGGTTCAGACATTGTTGGACCGTCTTACGTTACGGTAAATATGGATGTATATTTGACCAATAGGAACGTTCTGATTCACTCTTCTGCTCTACAGTATGCATCTGCTTTAAAACAGTCTGAATACATACTGTGTACTTCATGTATGCCCGCTGTGTACTGTGTACTTCATGTATGCCCGCTCACAGTGTTTAGCCCATGACGCTGTTCAGTATACAAAATACTTAAAACTACCTTCTTGTTAAACTACAGTCCGTAATTTCTATTGGTTAAAAATTAACATAAATCTGTTATTAAGCAAGTACATGACGAATCAGGGTTCACTATTGTCTCTCTATCTTACCCTGATTCACAACGATAAGTTTATAATAATGATTTATAATTTGAGCAGTCGGGTCATATTTTACAGAAATTGTCCGGCTGTAAACAAAGAAGATCGGGCTACTATATCGCCAGAGTTTTTAGCTTTATACGGAAGTTGTTTAAAATTTAAACTTGTCATTTACGTTAAGAAAATAACTCCAAGTAACCCGCAATTCTATGTTTCAAACATAGGTGGCGGTAGAGAGGCAAACGTTACGGATTGCAGGTTTATTACGATGTTATAGACTCTATTCTAAGTGTCCTGGTTGTTGTTGGTGTCCGAGTCATGGTTGCATGCCCAGGATGTGTCTTCACGGCTGGGCAGGCAGCAGCGCTGTGGCTTGGTGCCTGGTTGGATGATGAATGGCAGTATAGTGTAACAGGATGGTCAGAGCTCATTACACTCTGTATTTCACTGACCACCATGCACACAATTAACGCTAATAGCACGATCGATGTTCTGGCTGTTATCTGTAGAGGTGCGCTTGATTACAGCACATCACTGGACGGTATAGTGGTCAAAATGGTTTTTTATTTAAATTTACACTTAGGCATTTGGCAGATGCTTTTATCCAAAGCGACGTACAGTGCAGGAATTTAATGTTTACAAACGAAACAGGTCTAAACTGACCCGATGAAACCGATCTAAAGTCCATAAACAGATCGTGTCGGAAATCTTTATTGACTTTGACGTTAGTCAAGTTAAATAATTGGCTTGTTTTAAAATGACACTGATTCAATGATGGAAAGGAAAGCAGCGTTATTTTCAATCACATTTTCATGCATAATTATGACGTTCCATTCCAGGTTTCCACGTATTCTTGTTATGATAATGAGACCGTATACCGCAGTGTGTGCCCAAACTCAAAACTGGGCTTGTGCTTTTAGTAACTGGTCATTCAGTTCTTTCTCTCTTTCATGAAATGCATTTAAAATTTCATTTAAAACCAAGAGCGATTTCGTGTTTTATTTTTAGCTTTCAATAGTGTCCCACTCAAATATGCTTGTAAACGATTTACATCCCCTCACAGCAGTGGTCATAGATCTACACTGTCAGACTGCCCGTAACTTTATTTAGTGTTTTGCTTTTAACCTGATTAAGACCGTAGAAAACAGATCAGTGTTTCTTCATCGTGAAACCGGATTACGTTTTTGATGTGTAGATTATTTTTATCTCAAAGAAATTACGTAAAGGAAGGGTTAGACGATTTTTTTTCCAGAAACAGTTTTCGTTGCATGTTGAAAGTCTAATAACAGTCGCTAAATAAAGTGTCTAAATGTGTTTATATATCTTAAAATATACAGTATTATGTTTATATACTGTAAAATGTTCATTTAATCATTGTATTCGGTCTGAGTGCAATGATAGGATGTCCTACCTGCCTGTCAAACTATGTATGCGTTTGTGTGTTGGAGGAGGCGGGGCTATGAAGGGAAGGGCGGGATCTTATGCTTTCAGAGCTAGCTTGCTGTTTGCTAGCGTCTCTGAAGCTAGCCTACCATACTTTGTGTGTTACGACTGTTTACTGCTACGTTTTATAGTAATGTCACGAACATAATAGGGCTGTAGCTGAAACCTCAATCAAAATGAGTGCTGTTAGAGAACTACGAGTCTGTCGGTTGTTCGTATATATGACTGGAGAGATGGATAGTTATTATGAGAAATCAAATTACACTGTTGAATTAGCATATCGTAAACGAATGGTGTCGTGTGAACCGTGTTTGTGTGTATACAAGACACAAACATGAAAATCTTGGGTTTAATATTTTATGTATTCATGCTCATTCACATTGTTACCATCATTAGTATGCGTAAAACAAGGCGTATTCATTATGCCATTTTGTCTGGTTTAAGTTATGTACATCTCAGAGATTTCTCTCTGCTTGTGAACTGTCTGATCAGACGTTTGCTCAGCTCAGCTCTCTGATGCTCACGGTAAAGTCTCGCGTTTCTCACAAACACAAGAGGCTGTGAAGGACCCATTGTGAGACCAAAAACCTTTTTATTCGGTTTGTATTTTTGTGTCTCGTGAGTTATAATGTTTGTTTGTATTGCGCTGTACAAATATACAGTACAACAGTGATATTGATTTGTCCGTTGTATGTATACATAACTGTGTCTTGTGCTGAGATGTATGGATCTTCCATAGCTCAGCACTCAGAACTCATTCGCATGAATGTGAGAAGAGAAATATACTGTGTCATTTACATTGGTGGCATGATCTGGGTTACTTTAAATTAGAGTTTAAGGAAACACATATTAAAACCGGTGACTTTTGATGCCTGCCTTGGTAAATCCGAACACAATTTGAGACACTGTTGAGATTGAGAGACACTTGAGAGACTCTTTAGAAGATTATTTGAAGGTCTTTTCTCACAATAAGAAGCATCTTAGGAGAGGAATTAAAGCGTAAGTCTTCATTCGCGCTAATGGCTCCAGTCTAATGCTGTGCTCACTTACCTTCTATTAGCGCTTCTGTTTTTATACTCCTTTGTCAGCTTGCTTCATTAAAATATGCAAAACATCAGATCCGTGTAGTTAGAAACAGCAATTTATTTATTTGTCACCAATGTGCAGTCACACCCACACTGATTAGCATACGAGCGCCTCGATGTTTAAGCTCTGCTAAGTGACTGTTTTTCTGTCAGTGTGAAGTCGTACAAGGGTGCTTCATGTACGCTCTTCGTGTGAAGACGTTTGAAGCCAGTGTGGTCCTGTCAGTGACGGAGAGTGTCTGAATTTAAAGCCAGTTCCCTTGTGTGCAGAGGGATATTTATTTTTATAGCGCATCAGCTGAATTGAGGGCAGAGGAGGAAGTGGGGACGTGAGGGTGCATTAGTATTAAATCGGTCACCTTGAGTGGGACCGACGGTGGAGGGCCGTGTTGAGATGACTGTGCAAGAGTCTGTGGAGGAGATCGTGTGTGACAGAATTGGCAAGACGGAGAGAACAGTTTTAGGTTGTAATATATATATATATATATTACACACACATATACACACACATATACATACGTATATTATATATATAAATAATAATTATAGGGTGTTTTCGTAACGTTTCCTTTAAGCATAAATGTTAATTTTATTTTGAAAGTCCTAGGAATGTTCAAAATGTTTTTGACGTTGTATTAACATTATTGCTTGGTTAAATTAATGTAATGTTTTTAAAACCACTTGTGAATAATGTTTTGGATATAGGACATATACATTCTATTAAGGTTACCGCAAGAATGTTTTTGATAACCTTCAGAGAATGTTCTGAGAACATTGACTTTCAGCTGGGATGGGGGTTGCTCATTAAAATAATGTTGTAAGTTTAAACGTGCTGCTTTGACATGAGTGATTTTTTTGGTTGATGTTTATGGCTTTAATCACTGCACATGCTAGTGGAGCTTAACACTTGACTGACACTTTTCAAACACTCTGGTTTTAATATCTTTTCCAAACCCTAAATTCCTGCACTGAATCTCATTAGAACCACAAGGCATACATTCAGACTTTGTTTTGGAGATAATTTTAGTGTCTGGTGTGCAGAGTTTGTATTTTGTAAGCTGTGTTAGCTTTTCTTTAGGAAATTAAAGTTTGAAAATCTCAAATTGACCTACATCGCTCTGCATTCTGAATGTAATCGATATGTCAAAATAGCATTTGCATA
>JAZGTI010016840.1:0-12541 GCA_036877585.1 Botia kubotai
TAGGGTCTGTGGCGGTTGGGCGAGCAGGACTCGGCTGCCATACAACGCCGCGCTATGACAGAGCGCAGGGGAGGGACAGACGGCAGATGATTCAGGGCGAGGTCCGAGCAGAGGTGGAAGAGGAGCGGCGCAGTAAAACGGTGGCTATGCGTCAGCAGGGAGCTTGGACCAATTAGGAACATGCACTGACTCGGAAAATTACCTGGTCAGAACTTTGGAGGTCAGAGTTTATGCAAGCAGATAGTCTCATAATTAAAATCAAAATGAGATACCTCAGCAGTCTGCATAATGCATAAATGTAAATGTAAGAACAATCTCTAGATTACAAGGTAGGTATATATACAGGTAATTAAAGAATTCAATGATCAAAAAAGCCAATCTCTAAAACCCAAATGCTTCTAAGCATATTACCCAGATGGGGGGTGGGGTGGGGATTTTAAACTACAATCACTGTTGTTCTAAATAATATATTTCTTTTAACCAAATTTCAGCTTTGCACTGCAACTGCTGTAACAATATGAAAAAACTCAAACATGGCTCTTATAATTATATATAACAAAGGGCAGTGTTAGCCTTTGTTTATTGTGCTATGGCACTTTTAATGCTAATATCTGTTCAAAGTAGGAGTATTCAGCAATTAACTGAATACAAATAGAGACTATGAAAAGATGGAGACATCAACCAGCTTAGAAAACATCAGACACCTCACTGAAGCTTCTGAAGCACATACACCTGTGTGATTAAAACACCCAGGTGTGATGGGGTAGAGGGGCCATCTGCGGTCATTAAAACAAGGTCCAAGGGTCAGGTGGGACTGTGCATATTGTATCGGCCTATAAAAACACTTCATTTAGATCTATCAAGCTTTTGAAGACCCATAAAATGAGAGAGTCATTGTGAGAGTCTCCACAAGGATAAATGACCATAATTGTGGCCAACTAGATTCTCTATTAAATATAGTACAGTAATGAAGTACAGTTACTCAAGTACTTTACCCACCAGGCTGTGATCTAAACTCCAGGCTTCTTCTGCCCAGAGAGGACACAGAAGAGAAAACTGTGTAATGCTTTTTGACAGCTCATATCACTGAGTTTTATTGTCTGGTCAGATGTTTCACAAAGTTTTAATAGTCTAGTCCGATGTTAGATACAAGAAGAGAAAAGGCACAACAACCATTTAAAAATATGTAAACTGATTTATTTAGACATCAGGCCATCACCATCAACTCTATACAGCTCAACTATCAGAGTATACTGTTATTGGTTAAATACTCATTTATAAATAGACTGTACATCTGGAAAATAAATAATTCACTATTGCGTATTATAAGTCACTTGGTGTTTAAGGTTTTTGTTCCGGCTTTGAACTGTCTTCCGCTAAGTGCTACAGGTCGTGCGGTGTGAGAGGTTACACACTAACTGGTGGTCTTGCAGTTGTTGTACAGTGCAAGCACAACATAGGCAGCTCCAGTATTACATCTCTGTCTCTGCCAAATAGCTCTCACCCAGTCCTGATGTCATCAGGACCATCTGGGAGTCTGGAAGGGTCAGAGACAATTTGGTAAATGTTTGAATGTATTATGTATTACTGTAAGGACAGGAAAAGGAATACACATAAGCTCTGAATGGCTGGCCTTTGTCTAAAGAGACTTTCTAAAAGGCATAGTTCACCCAAACATGAAATTGTACCATTTACTCACCCTATTATATAAACTTTTGACACTAAATGACACATTTATTTTTTCCTTGAACCAGAAACCAAATTTTTAGAAGAATATCATGATAGCCTTTTCTGTATATAAGGAAATAGGGAATGGGTCATTTAAGCTCAAACATGATGAAAAACACCATAAAAATATAAGAAACCCTGAACAGAACCAAATTTCAGCTGTTGTGTATTGACAATCTTCCCCACGTAAGGAATTCGTACAGGTAAGTAAATAATAGAATTTTCATTTTCATAATTTTTATGGGTGAACTGTTCCTTTAAATTCTAACCTTACACCTACTGACTTCAGAACATACAGGACAGAGGACAACGTACAACCAAGCCATTATAAGAAATTCATATTTCTGTTTCATAAGTAGCACATAATTCCTCTTAAATATTGCATAAGAAATGTGAATTTCTGTACTTCCCTTGTGCCCACGCCCCTTAGAAGTATTTACTTCAGGACAGTCATCCACATAAAAAGGGAAAGGAGAAAGCCAAAAAACTAATTGAAACAGTCTGGAAGCAAGAGCACAGGCTGAGGGAATGAGACTGGGTCAGCCCTTACTGCTGTGAGGAACCCAGGCATGTTTCTCCCTGGGGGTCACGGAGCTACCACGGGCTTCTCCATCTTTATCTTCTTCCTCTTCTCCTTCAGAAAGCAGATCTGAGATTTGCTGCTGCAGCTCAGGGCTAATATCATTCTCAGCCAGAACCAGCACACGTAGGCTGGTGGGGTAGTTCTCCACCATATCTAGGAAGACCTGACCACAGAGGAGGAAGCAAGTGCATGAGGAAAATTAACATTTAAAGAATGTTGAAAATGTGTAGGTCTTTAAAGATAAACTGTGGAAAATCTTACAGATTTGGAATACTTTGAAGGAATTCACATTTTTAAGTAAACTACCTTTAAGGACTGTTGTATTATTACACTACAGCAAATTGTTTTATAAATAAGGGCATATGATCTGTAAACCTTATTTACAGAATGTCTGGTCTGATCATGGCATCAGATATTTGGGTGTAGAAATGAATGGTTTCTCCAGGAATTGAGAACAATTGTAATTACAGAGACGCTTCCCTCATCTCTGGCTCCCTGCAGAGACAATGAGATTCAAATGCTTTTCTGGATCTTTAGCTAAACTGGAACTATGTGGCTGAGGTGCCTAAATGAAATTTGAGGAGGTGCTTGCACTGAAAGTACACTTAAACAGTTGAGGATTACTAGAATGTTATGAAAGATGGTTGTTTCAGTTCTGCAGTCATTTTTAATTACATATTTAGTTTAATAAACTAAAAAAATGGGCTTCACTCCCTGCTTAGATGTTATAAGACAATGCAACAACCAATAGAAACTCTTTTCTACAGCATGTTAATATGAATTTCTGTCCAGATCAGCCATAAGTGTCAACCCGCAAGACCATTGGTGTTACAGAATGGTATAAACAGAGAGCCACAGGGAATAATCGAGGAAGCATAGGTGTCTCAGCTGATATATTATACTTTGTTTGACAGCCAGTTATCTTTGATAATTGTCTTTGAGCTAAAAGCCTCTCCATCTCTGTATTTTTGCACACACAAAAGACTCTTTTAAGAACAACAGACCATTTGTAATTACAGCCATTAGGAGGAGTGCACACACAGCAGTAAACACTGTTTGCAAACTCTGGGAGCATGCACATGTATTTAATTGTACAACTTTGCCCTCTAGTGGAGGGTTTTGAAGACAAATAATCCCCCTCTGCTAATGTACAGCACTTCTAATTCCAAAGATAACATTTAAAGATTGACAGCTTTTAAGAGAACAGAGGAATTATGTGTTAAACTTGTGCCTTATCCATTATTCCCCTATAGTACTTTTTTTCTGCAGGTCCAATAGGAATAGGAAATGGTTTAGAATTACTCGTTATTTTATAAATAGAAAGTTTAATATCTGTATATGTAAAGCAGGGAAAATTAGACGGCCAGCTGAAAGAAATGAGGTTTAGACCGCAACTGAAGATACATTGTATACATTAAAAGAATATTTTACTCAAAATGAAGATTCAGTACTCATTTACTCTCTCTTGACTAGAATGGGCTTATGTATAGTCTTACAACTTTTTCTGAGAAACAGATTTCATTCTGAAACCCCTCCTACTCTTTTAGTGCTTTTCTGCGTAATGGATTTTATTAGCACCTGTCCCCTTTCGCTTCCATTACCTAAAAAAAGTGGCTAAGACATCCTTCATAAAATCAAAAAAAGTGAGAGGGTGTGAGGGTGATTAATTGATGAAATTTCATTTCTGTGTGAACTATTTATTTAATATAAAAAGATATTCATAGATGATAAAAATATGTGTGCCAATATACATCATATATCATCTGAATATACCTGTGCTGACTGATTGGTGAGGCCAGTTCCCTCCAAGTCCAGAACTTCAAGAGTTCGACTAGATGCAACAGCGACAGCCAACATTCCAGCAATGTGATCCCCTGAAACCCACAATCAATAGGAAGAGCTGAGACAAAGCAGTCAGGGTGCGAAAGAAAGGTTAAAGAAATGCAAAACCTGCATTTTCTTGTAGCAAAATTTGTACGCTTGGGTGACAGTTTCATTCACTAGGGAGAAATGGTCATACTGTACATAAATACTCTCTCTCGCTCTCTCTCTCTCTCTCTCCACATGTAAAAAACAGTTTAAAAAAACAGTTCAAAGATGTGTGCTGATAAGCAAAAATGTATTATATTTAAATAGTGTTTATTTGATTGCAAATTGCTTACCTAAGGGATTGTAGTCAAGGTTAAGAACCCGCAACTGTGAGCTATGAGCGACAGCAATGGCCAATCGAGCCCAACCCTGGGTGCTGATGGCTGGGTTGGCACTCAGTGTGAGCTCTTTAAGTCCTGAGCAGTATTATTGACCACATAGAAAAATACTGTTAATGCACCAGAGCTGTGAGCAATACAAATCTGAATTCATATACAATCACTATTACAGCATTTTTTAATTGGATACACATATAGTATACTATCATATACCAGTTTTATTAAATTATATACAGAAATATCACATCATTACCGCATTATCAAATTATCAAAAACACAAAAGCAAAAATGATAAAAAAATGATCAAAAACACAAAAGCAAAACTCACTGTTTGCTGAAAGACTAACAAAAATGTAACAAACATTGTGTCATTGTGTCAAGTACTGTGGCCTGATTACGCAAAAAACGAATGCGTATATATGAATATATATGAATGACCCTTTGCAGACAAAGGACAAACAATTACGTGAGATATTCATGTCAGCCGATATAATTCTGCATCTTCCTCATTGTCCTCATCTTCCTCTTCATTAATGTATGGCTTTCACATGTTGAAGACAAATATATGTCTTGCTGTATTCATTATATTGTATCCAATACTGAAAATACTGTAATACAAAAAGCATCAAAAATCTAATGCTTTATGTAAATTTGATTTCAAACACACTCATACACTATAATATAAATTGCTCTTTACTCTGAATGCGTCTGTTTTAGGGAGGATTATATATAGGTACTGAACACTGTTTACTGGTTAAGATGCCTTACCGGATTTGGCTCCATCCGGAGGCAGCATGCCACAAATGAGGCGTACAGCCTCATCTCCCAGCATGCAATCCCCCAGGTCCAAGGATACTAGTGAGGGGTGAGTAGAAAGAGCACCATTCAGGGTGACCAGTCCTGCATCTAAAAGTGGACTCCCGTGTAAGCTATGAGGATATAAAAAAGTGGACAGAATGCAGGGACATCATGTTCTGTGCTACATTCACAGTCCCTAAAGGTAATACCATGCTTGCAGCTAAAAAGTATTTTAAGTTTACACTTTAGGCTTTGTTTCTGTGTTACAAATGTAGCATCAAAGATTACTTTGATGTGTCATGATGAAACCTTGTCTTGACACCTGGCTCTTGATTTTTAACAAAAGAAAATCAACTGATAGCATCTTCTGTGCCTTTTTTTTCCAAAAGCAGTTCAATATAAGGTATGCCAATCACAATTCACTGTGTAAATAGATTTGTAAATATATGTATAGTACATAAATAGATTGCACCAATTAAAATTGCTGTAAGTGTTCCTGTAGCTCAGTTGGTAGAGCATTAGCAACACAAAGGTTGTGGGTTCAAGTCCCAGGGAGGAAAACATAAATGGAATTTTAATATTGTCTAAAGAAACGTAAAAATCGCTCCTTACCAATGCTATGCACACCGTCACAATGCTAATGTGTTGTGGGCTAGTACCAGTCTCACATGTGGTGTGAACAAAAGTATAAATCAAATGTTTTCCAAGTGGTTTTGGCATATTTTAGGTGGTTTTTAACATATTTTAGGAGGTCTGTGTAGTTTACTAGTCCAAGTCAAATCCAAAGACACTGCCCCTGCGTTTATGGTACTCTGAAAATGGGAGCACAGACATGTCTAGAGACCAATGTACGTCTATAATATTTTGTTTCATCATCTTCAGACAAAAAGTCTCATAGCAACATTACACCTCTCATGAACAACCTGCACGATTTACACACATAGGTTAATATAATAAAAGGATTTAGGGAAGTCTCTTACCCAGTGTATATTAATAGTCTTAGCAAACAGCACTAATAAACGATACATTTTAATATTGTACTTTAAGACTGCTTACAAGAGGGTCTGAACGGATCTGTTAGCCTTTAGTGCATCTGCCAGCTGCTTCGTCCGGCCGATGGTGGACACTACGCCGAGGTTCAGGTTCAACTGAGCAAGAGAGTGAGATTCCGCCACGCCACGACACACACGGCCAAAGTCTCGATCGGACAGCTGACAGCCCCGTACAGACAGAAGTCTCACACTATTCTCCTTCAGGCTATCGCATATATCCTTGATTTCAGCACCGGACAGCGCCTCTCCCGTTATCTGAATAGAGCCCGGCAGCATTTCGATGGTGTCAGAGTCGACTAACGAGCCAGGTGGATAGCATCATGGATCCTGGAGTTAAAGAGACGTTCTACAGTAACCATATTTATAGACATGAACTTCAACCAAACAATACGCCTATATAGATCACATCGTCCGAAAACACAACGACTTAGCCTACACTACAGCCGGTTTGAGTAGGAGCAATGTAATGCGTAAATGGCTTGCTTGTTTGCAATTACAGCTCAACAGCAGTTCTTGAAGTTGTTGTGCTCAGAGCCTCCGCTGTCTCCATGCCACTGACATCATTGCCCATCGACTGTCCTACCGCAGCTGAGAAAGAGCATGGGTGTGCAATATTTAATGCACCCGATGCTCGGCCAGCGCTTATGCCAGTGCAATGGCTCAAGGCTTAGAAAACCACGGAAAGGTGTAATGCTATTCTAGAGTTTTGTCTTTCCTCCGCGACTATATTCCCAACAGGGTTGAGGTTCCTTCGGGCTTCACCCTTTGCAGCCTTCGTTTGTTGCTGCTGTCGGTTTCTATGGACACACACTATATGACGTCCGCATTAAATATACTCAACTAACCACCACCACCACCATCATCATCCAAACACGTATTTGGTTTGCAAGAACATCGATTACAGGTTTTAGGTAATCCGCTTAACGGCTGATTGGCATTGGCTACGAGGGGAGACGGCGTCTTCAGTGCTGAACGCGTGTAGGGAAAATGGGCGACGCAAGAGCGGCTGAGGTTTAGTGAACATGTGAATGGATGATTACTTGGGTCTTGGAAGTAGAAAGAAACACATGGCACCAAAGAGGGGCATGTTGTCAGAATAGGAACTATTGTCATTAAACATCTTATTATTTGCTTTTCAGCTAAATTAAAACAGTAAAACGATGCAAACAAATGCAAAATTATAAAAGGTGACACACAAAAAAACAACAACCAGGCATTTATTAAAGAAAATAACACCTGAGAACTAAGTTCAGCTTTTGGGTTAAAATCTTTTTACATGAATGACTTTTGGATGAATGTTTGTAAAGTGGCTTTGCGTGTTTCCTTGTTTATTGAGCAGGCATACTGTATGCCATACAGTATAATATAGTTTTTTAAAAACAACATATAAACAACATCCACCCAGCAGAAGTTGCACATTGCAGCTCTGTGGTACAGTGGACTTGTGAATAATGTATTGATTGGTTTCATATGAACGTCACCTGTTTTCAGCTCAGTCTAAGGATGGAAAGGTGGATGGTATAACCGATTACACCAATAGCGTGTCTGGTTGCACGGCTGTATCTTTGTGACAGCAAGGAATGTGAATCAAGAATGAACACAGTTAATTCCTAATGTAGCTCAAGGCTCAATGGACTCGCCTTAATTCACCTGATCGTTGCAATTATCCTGAGCCAAACTATCAACAAAAATAGAAATCTTACATTTGAAGGAACACAAAATTAAATATGTCATTTATCCCCCCTTATGTGGTTCCAAAAACTAAAAAAAGATTGAAAAATAGTTTATAAAAAAACTAAATTTTGGTTTTGTTCTGAATGCATGTATCGACTTTATAGTAAGTTGAACTGTGTAAAGCTGCATATGGATTCCTAAATAATTCTACATTTAAAACATGAAGGTGAATAAGTAAATAATGGCCATCCATTTTTAGTAAATTGTATTAAAAATTAAATTTTTTTCATTTAATCTATAGTAGTCCTCACTGCAGTCTGACATGTCTGACACATTAACATCAGACCCATACGTTTCATGCTGTCCCAAGCAAAAGATCTATTTCTACTTGTAAATGTAGCTTAGACTAGAAATGTTGAAAAACATTAAATGCTCTCTCATTTGCAAGTCGTTTTGGATAAAAGCATCTGCTAAATTAATTAATAAATGTAAATCTATTCCTTTACCAAAAAAATATATACCATAACACCATAAGCACAACATGAGTTTTAATCACTTATTTTCTCTTTACAGGACCCTTTTAAATATGATCACATGTAAAAGATAACAATGAGTACATATGCCATACCATTTCCCCAACCATAGCTTTAAATAAAATCAGACTACAACACAATAGCGGGTTAAAAAATGAATTAGGAAAAAAAGATCTCATGCACCATAAAGATATTTTTCATCTTCAAATAAAATACAGGCATCCTTCTTTTTCTGTATTTACACACTGCCTTCCAATCAAGACAAAGATTTCTCCACTTAGTCTTGATGAAGATCTCTTCAACTATGGAAAGAGAACTTATGCAACAAGATCTAAAAACAGAACTAAAGTGTTGTGTGATGTCATTTGCTCTCTCAGTACAATCACTTGAAAGGCCAAATGAATGCTTTGGAGCTCTGTTTATATAAGTGGACTGTGCACAAATATCCAGCTGCATTTAATGCCAGCAGTTTTTCAAAACCTTTTGAAAAATCATTTTAGTCGATATTATCAGCATCATGAAATAAAGTCTTTCTTGTCGATGATATAAAAAGTTTTGCCACACACAATCTGAATAAACTGTTCTAACATTTAGTAGGCATTTGGAACTGTCTCTACCCTTAGCAACAAAAATGATAAAGACAAGTGTACAGTGATTTGGATAGTGTCAAAACTGTCATCTTGAGCTAAGGGCATCCCTTAAGATCAGTTTGACAGTATCAGGATATTTATGTGAGATTTAAACTCAAGCCTAAGGTGCTCTGTAGAGTCTACCTTGACTCTGGCCTGTGTAACAACCCAGAAGCCAAGTATATAATCACTGTGTCTGTACAATTGCAGCTATTGACTTGATGGTGGCGTTTATAGTATTTGCAACAACAGGAACATCTCTGGCCACTCTCTGGATGGGTGGAACGTTGGGTCCTTCCAGTGTATCCAGAATACCTACAGACGAATACATACATGCCTGTTCAGTTTTTACTACATACAGACAAAATGGCAACAATCACTGTAAGAGTGCAACTTCTGCCCTTGACTGTAATTTTGTTTAATTTCCAGCAAAAATACCTATTATCTGATATGCAGGGTGGGTGAAAAGTATCTAGACATGTACATACAATTCTAATAAATATTCAAATTTATTGAAACAAATTGTACATGTACTTTATTTAGGAGAATTAAAGCAAATTTTTTAATTTCAACGTAAGCACCAGTGGTGTCAACCAGTTTCCTCAAATGGCCGGGAACGGAATACACTTCTTCTGAAGGAAGTCGTTTGGGATATTGCTGAGAACATCTTGTGGTCGATGCCTGTACTATTGCCTGCAGGAATTATGAAATCCTTTTTACTATTTTCTACTTAGACACTGTTTTATTATGACTTCAGTGATACTAGTGATAAATTCCATAGTCAATTTTTAATGCCTAGTTACTTTTCACCCATCCTGTACATCACTACCATGACACAAAATAATTCAAGCTGTTATACAAGATGATTTAAGGAGATCTAAACAGAAATGACTGCATGTTTACTGCACCATGTGTCAGACACTTCCATTTTCAAACTGGCCTCATTCTACAGCTAATTGTCTGAGGACAAAAAGCACTGACAACATGCAAGTGTTTAATTGTTTCTAAAATTAGATTGAGGGAAAGAAAGAGGGAACCTCAATTATTAAAGGTCACAATAATGCCTGAAAGACATTCTCATGTACCTGCTCTTCCATTATATTCTTGCTCTAAGGGATTAGCATACTTAAGATAACTTTAAGATATTTTATTTATTTTCATCTAGCAGACGAAAGCAATCTTATTCAAGTAACTCAGATTTCCACTGATGTGTTTTCAGAATCATACTTATTCTTGGTTAAGCTAGTATTTTGGACATAGCATACTTTTCATTATATTCAAAATAATATAATAATATTATATAATTTAAAATAATTTGTTTATGTGTTCATTTAATGAGAAATATCAGTCTCTCTGCTATTGTCTTACCTTCAACCATCTTATGATAAGCAAAATGCAGGTATAGCAGAAACAGCATATGCAGAGCAGCCAGTGTGCCACACAAGATGAGCCGAGGAGTTTGACCAACTGTACGAGAGATCAGCACGGCCACCTGAGAGAAACACAGATAATAATGCAATCAGACTAAAGACAATGAAAGAAAACAATATTGTAGGTTTTATTGTAAGTATTGTACATTACATGGTGGCACAAAACTTTTCCCGTTTTACAATTTCAGTAAACAAACAAATTTCAAATGTTTAATCTTGGCCTTCATTGTTTATTACCATCCGGACAGTAGAGAGACCTCCGATAACCAGCCAGAGAAGGTAGAAGAGGGAGTGGAAGTGGACGTTGTAGGTGACAAAAAGGACTAGACAGTGGCCAAACAGACCATAGCCCTGAAAAAAGACAGTTCACCCAAAATGAAAATTCTGTTATCCTTTATTCATTCTCTTGTTGTTTAAAACTTTATATAAGGAAATAGCTTTCAAGCTGTAATACAAGATGATTTAAGGAGATGAAATGTTAAGTAACAGAAATGCCTGCATGTTTACTGCACCATGTGTCATACACTTCCATTTTCACTGAGCTACAGGAAATAGCTTTCCTGTAAAAATAGCTATATTATATTATTAGGAATTAGGAATATTTATTGTATGAAAACAGGAGCAGCCTGAGCATTCTTTAAAACTTCTTCTCATGTTCCATTGAAAAAATAAGTCATATAACTATAAGTTATAAGAATAAGACATATAACTGTTTTGTGTGACCGTTTACCTAAATCTCAACAGTTCAAACTGGAAGTGTGCATATACTATATACTCCGTTCAAAGTACTTACTAGCAAAGACAACATCTGCAACATAGTAATCTGAGCATTGCACAGGTAAGCAAGAAAGTAGATAAAGGACGAAACTCCCAACCAGTATCCAAAACAGGTTCCAATGGCAGTGCCCATCAGTGTACCCTCTCTCTGTTTCAGAAAACAAACCCGTTAATTAACAAGAGACCTTTGAGTAGCAATAGTGTCATTCACAGTTAACATTAAAATAATATATAAAATTTGTTGTTGACAGACAAATCTGTGCAATTTTGCTTACAATGACAGTGTCTGATGTCTTCATGCCATGGAGCAGAATGGCCACCAGTGTGAACACCAGCATCATTGGTCCATACAGTTCTCCAGCAACTTTCTGAGTTTAGAAGGGTAGAAAGGACGTAAGGAAGCAAAACAAGCTCATTACATCTGCTGCTATACCATATTACCCAAAAACTAAATAAAACAGGCTGTGTGAGGTTGAGGAAGGGTCACTGTAAGAGCTAGTTCGGCATGCCGATGCATGGGGATATTAAGCTATGACTGGCAGCCTTACCTGTGGAAAGTTGATCATTCGGACTGGGATCAATGATTCAATCAGCCTGTGGATTAATAAATGTCTTAGAATCAGTGGTTATGGTTTGGCAAGTTTCACACAAACACTGCTAGAAACTCAGACATGCACCTCACCTGTTTCTCACTTGAATTGGCTCTACATCAAAGTATGGGCGCAAGATGTCAATATTGGCATAGAGGTTAAAAGCTTTTGAGGCCTGACGCTTTCCTGCCTGCCACACCTGTGTGGATAGAACCTTTATTAGTAGTAAGCTTCACATTAAGCTGTGTGTGATCCCCTTTATGTACTAACTCTCTATCTCACCTCATCAGCAACCTGTCTGCCCAACTGTCCCTTTAGACCTTTCATGCCGAGGAAGTCTCCATCCTCTCCGTTGTCCTCTTCGGTCGCTGCTGCCTCGGCTGCTACTTCCTCCTCCTCCTTCATACGCTGATGCATCTCCCCCATATCCTCAAAGCTCGAACCCGAGGTGTCGTCCATGTTCTCCATATCTATCACCGCTGAGCCACTGCCCTGGGGTTATTGATGCGAATGAAGATAAAAGTTCAAACCAGTTTAGAT
>JAZGTI010016841.1:0-12541 GCA_036877585.1 Botia kubotai
CATGGATTGTTTGCCCTCTCAAAGAAGCCCCCTAAGCCCCAACTGATGGCCAACTACTATAATAAAGTGTCCACTGTCTTCTGGAAGTCTGGCAATGCCTTATTCCATGCCTGTACACTACACAGACTCTATCACCTCTCCCGGGAAATGCGCAAGAACCTCACTCAGGATGAGATGCAAAGGTGAGCTTATTGGAACGGAGGAGGTACTTTGGTTATTAATACTTCTTTTGAGTCATTTTACAGCTAGCTGGTCATCTCTTAAAATTATAAAACCTTTTGGACCCATCATTACATTTATGTTAAGAGCTTCAGAGTATTTTATTGTCGTGTTGTACTTCTTTCCTTTAGAATGTCCACTCGAGTGCTCCTGGCCACCCTTTCTATTCCCATCACCCCCGAGCGCACTGATATCGCTCGTCTGTTGGACATGGATGGTATCATTGTGGAGAAACACCGCAGACTGGCAACTCTGCTTGGCCTGCAGTCACCACCCACCCGCCAGAGTCTCATCAATGACATGGTAATAACATGAGTTGTTTTCATGATCCTTTAATGACACTTGAAATTGCAAATATTGGTAGAGATTACAAATAATTCAGTTTTCTTTGTCTAAGTTGTTAAGAGCTGTCATATATTATTGCAGTTCATCTAAGATGCATCATTTTTATGTATGTTTGACATTTTGAGCATTGTTTTTGTCATAGGTGAGGTTCAACCTGCTTCAGTACATTGTACCTGAAGTCAAAGAGCTGTACAACTGGTTGGAGGTTGATTTCCACCCTCTTAAACTTTGTGGAAGAGTGACTAAGGTGAGAGACACTTGACACATTGTATCTGTATCAGAATAAAATTTTGTGATTTGGGTTATTTTTCCCTCTGCGCTATTAACATATAACATATATGACACAGAAATATCAGTTCTAGTTACAAACACTTTACCTATGCAGTGTTGAACCTTTACAACTTTTGATAAACTTTTTTAATATAAATTGTCATGGAGAAAGTATGCTAACCTTGTTGGATTGCTAAAATGCTTACAAATGAAAAGACTGATTAATATTAATTTGATTAATCTGCTTTTCAGGTGCTGAACTGGGTGAGGGACCAGACTGAGAAGGAATCTGACCTGCAGCATTATGTTCCTCACTTGCAGAGCAACACCATCCTCAGACTGCTACAGCAGGTCAGTCTGCTTATGTACCCCTAGATTTCACCCTAGTTTTGACAAATGAATGTTTATTTTGAGAATCTGTACATGCTCCATGTTTCTGCAAGTCTTCAGTCTTGTGTTCACGACATGTTATTTGGTCTTAATCAGGTGGCTCAGATCTATCAGAGCATTGAGTTCAGCAGGTTGGCATCTCTGGTACCATTTGTTGATGCTTTTCAACTGGAACGCTCCATTGTAGATGCTGCACGCCACTGTGACCTGCAGGTACAGTAAATAAACATCTTTTAGTCATTAATAAATTTCTAATTTTCACACATTTTCATGGGCAAGTATATTTGCAAGTCACAAATTCAAAAATAACACTTTAATTGTTACGTTTACTGTAATGATTCAAATGTCTAAAATCAAACTCAAACTCTTATCATTTTAGGTAGTATAGAAGTGTTTTGACAAAGTAAATCAGGGCATGACTTTGACTTTTTGACCTAAAGGTGCGCATGGATCATTCATCTCGCACGTTGAGTTTTGGTTCCGATCTGAACTTCTCCACTAAAGAAGATTCCCCAGTTGGTCCATTCCTACAGAATATGCCTTCTGAACAGATACGAAATCAGCTCACTGCCATGTCATCCTCCTTGGCTAAAGCCATCCAAGTCATCAGACCCGCCTCCATACTGGTAAATGAGCAGTTTTGTTTTCCATCTCTAAAGATCTCTCTGCTGGTCAGTTATATTAGTTAACTCCTTATTTACCCACAGCAAGAACAAGAGGAACAGAGTCAACAGGCCATCACTGCCTACCTTAAGAATGCCCGCAAGGAGCATCAGCGCATCCTGGCTCGCCGGCAAACTATTGAGGAGCGCAAGGAGCGTCTAGAGAGCCTCAACATACAGCGGGAGAAAGAGGAGCTTGAGCAGCGGGAGGCGGAGCTTCAAAAAGTCCGCAAGGCTGAAGAGGAGCGTCTCAGACAGGAGGCCAAAGAGCGAGAGAAGGAGCGCATCATGCAAGAACACGAGCAGATCAAAAAGAAGACGGTGCGTGAGCGACTGGAGCAGATTAAGAAGACTGAGCTGGGAGCCAAGGCCTTCAAAGACATTGATATTGAGGTACTGTGGGGAGCGGGAACATGTCACGTAGAGCTGTGTTTGTTAGGAAACCAACCAGGGACGAATAAATGCAGATTTATAAACAAAATTAGCCTGGAACTTAAGTTAAACTGTTACTTGCTGTTCTGTCAATTTAAATTGTTCTGCTTCACTAAGATTAGACGTAATCTGCAATTGTGCAGCTGGTCCACAGGGTCTTTTAGCTGTCAGTGATAAGCCAAACTGGAATATTCTCTTGTTTCAGAGCTTATACAGTTTTTATACACATTTGTTGTAGGATCTTGAGGAACTGGACCCCGATTTCATCATGGCCAAACAAGTGGAACAACTGGAAAAGGAGAAGAAAGAACTTCAGGAGCGGCTTAAAAACCAAGAAAAGAAGGTACATTCCCCTCACTTCTTTGACTGACTGACTCACTCAATTCTTCTGTTGTAGAATTATTACTAAGTCTGTTGGTGGCTGTTTTAAATGCCACAAAATACTCAAGTAGAGGCAACTGGGCACAGCGAAGTTACATTTTTATGCATTTTTGGCATCTTCCAGATCGACTACTTTGAGAGGGCCAAGCGTCTTGAGGAGATTCCTCTGATCAAAAAAGCCTACGAGGAGCAGCGCATCAAAGACATGGAGCTGTGGGAGCTGCAGGAGGAGGAGAGGGTAATCATCACATGTCAGAATTACATGACGTGCTCGGCCTCATCCTCTGGTCCATGTTTTAATTTGATTTTATCAGAAAGTGTCTCAAATCCTCCCAGTAATTCCTCCAAGTAATTGAACATACTTGAACTAGTTTGGAGTATTTCAGTTCTGCAGGTGGGTAGGAAAGTAATCCTCTCCTTTGTTTTTCTTAAGGCACTTAAATGTAAATAACATATGTATGTTGTTAAATAATGTGTTAATACAATGTTGTTTAGTGCAGTTGTCCATTAAACGATGTGACTATCTTTTGCTCAGATCACCAATATGAAGATGGAGCGTGAGAAGGCACTGGAACACAAACAGAGAATGTCCAGGATGATGGAGGACAAGGAGAACTTCCTGTCCAAAATCAAGGCTGCTCGAAGCTTCATCTATGAGGTAATGAAACACTATTGAATTTTGTGTGTCACTCATTTAGAGTTAATGACATTAATACGCACAGTATGTAAGCAGAAATAGAGCACTGATTTAAACATTTAAAATACTTTTTTCCCCCAAAATATTGGGTTTTTGGATGTTAAAGGCATTTTAGCACTAACTAACTAAACTTTGAGCAATTCTCACGTACCCAGGAAAAACTCAAGCAGTTCCAAGAGCGTTTGGTTGAGGAGAGGAAAAGACGTCTTGAGGATCGAAAGAAGCAGCGCAAGGAGGATAGACGAAAGGCCTTCTACAACCAGAAAGAAGAGGAGGCTCAGAGAATCCATGAGGAACAGCTGAAGAAAGGTTTTTATATTTGTTTGCAGTTAACAGTAAATGTTAAAATTATTTTGGAGGGCTTTTGCTTTATTCAATGACTGATTTGTTTTGTTTGTATATTTTGTGTTTTTTTTTCATGCTAAACCTTTACTTATATTTGTATTATGGTTGTTTTTGCATTAATACCCGAAAAACACTATTCCTGAATGTTTTGTACGTACAGGCCGCGATGACAGTTTCACTCTCAGCATTGGATGATGATCAGATGGATGTTTTTGGTTCAGTTCATGTAATGAGCATCTTTGTTTTGTGTGTTTTAGAACGGGAGGAGCGTGAGCGCTTGGAACAAGAGCAGAGAGAGGAGGAGGAGCGGGAATACCAGGAGCGTTTGCGCAAGCTCGAGGAACAGGAAAGAAAGCAACGTGCCCGACAGCAGGAAATTGAGGAGCGTGAGCGCCGTAAGGAGGAGGAGAGAAAGGCGCCGGAAGAGAAACCCACCAAGGTAACAATCACATAGGCTCTGGAGCAAATGCTTCTACAGGAATTGCCCTCTACCTCATTTCTCTAGTGCAAATTTTAGCCACATTATTGAAATTGTTGTTCAGATTGAAGATACACAGGTATCTTAATCAAAAGATACACATTTTGATTAAGTAGAGTATTTAATTGTCTCTCCAGGATTGGGCTGAGCGTGAGGAGAGTGGCTGGAGGAAGCGTGGTGAAGGAGAATCAGACTGGCGACGCCCTGTTGCTGACAAGTAAGCATTTTCAGATGAATTGATGACCGAAAACAAAAGTACAGGTGAGGTAAAAGGGATAGTTCATCCAAAAAATGTATTCGCCCTCATGTTATTCTAAACCTATGTGACTTGTGTGAAAGAAGATATTTTGGGAAATGTCTCCGTGGTTTTGTGGCCATACAGTGAAAGTCAATGGGTGCCACTGTTATTTGGTTACCAAACCTACTTCAAAATATCTGGCAAAAAAGTCATGCTATCCCGAAAAAAACGGTCCCTTTAAAAAACAAAAAAGATGCCAGGATTGCATCAGCATTTTATTGTCAATATTTTCAGTCTCTCCATTATCTCTCGCAGGGACTGGCGTCAAGAAGGGCGTGATGAACATGATCGGGAAGACCGTGACCGGGAAACGCCCTTCAGGAGAGGAGGTGACAGTTCTCGTCGTGGTGGTTCCGATGACAGAGGGCTCCGCCGGGGCTTTGATGACGAACGAGGTCCACGCAGAGGGGGTGATGACGACCGTGGGCCCAGGCGAGGCTTTGATGACGACCGTGGGCCCAGGCGGGGCTTTGATGACGATCGTGGGCCCAGGCGGGGCTTTGATGACGATCGTGGGCCCAGGCGGGGCTTTGAAGATGACCGAGGTTACAGGAGAGGTGATGAAGACCGTGGACCGAGGCGTGGAATGGATGAAGATCGTGGCCCCAGACGTGGTGATGACGACCGTGCCCCCAGGCGAGGCTTTGATGATGACCGTGGGCCCCGTCGAGCCATGGAGGAACCCAGAGGACCTCGACGTGGAGCAGATGACGATTGGGGCCCCAGAAGAGGAGGGGATGATGAAAGGGGTGGCCGCAGAAGTATGGATGAGTCTGGCCCACGTCGTGGAGATGACTCTAAACCCTGGAAACCTCTGGGAAGACCAGGTGTGAACTTATAAATTTGCTTATTTTTTTGAAGACAGCTTGCATTTATACTTGTTAAAGGGGTAATATCACAACAAATGTATTTAGGTTCTATAAAGCACTACTTTCTGTTACTTTAAATGGTTATGTATGTTTGCAACTGTCTTGACAGCAAGTAGATGATTAACATATACACACAACTGCCCACATGTACTCTGATGTTGTGTAGACGGTATTTACACTGGCTCACCCAGCCACAGTGATGTGTAATACAGAGGAAGCAGGATTATTTCTGCATAGTCTAGTAAAATGTGGGAAGTAAGCAGTTCAGGATAATTTGTAAAAGAATCACTGATTATTTCGGTCTGACCTGTGCTGTAAGCGTGTCTGAATCGTTTTGTAAATCTGTCATAAATGTAACAGAGGCATGGCAAATTGTTTTAATGAAGGGTGGGAGGGTAAAAACTGTTGACTTGACAGCAAAACCCACAGCTGTGAACTTCTGCAAGCATCAAAACTTCTCATGCACTCATGCAAAGAGGGTAAACAGGGTAGACAAAAGGCTTGTTTTTCTAAGAATCGGAGAGGGTGAAAATAGTGAAAATGGTTTATGGTGAGAAGAACCTGATGTAAAAATGTTTCAAGTTTTTTTTAAATATTTCAGTTTGATCCCTTAAAATCCTTTAAAAGCATTTAATCAGTAAATTTACAGCTGCCATTTTCAGTGTTTTAAGAACAGACTTGTTTGTGTTTCTCTGTGAAGCTGAGCGTTGCCTCGTATCTTTTGCAGGTGGCTGGAGAGAAAGAGAGAAGGCTCGGGAGGAAAGCTGGGGACCTCCTCGGGAGACTGGTCATGATGATGATGATGATGATGGTGGTGAGCGTGAGGGAGATGACCGTCTTGAGGGAGATCGATTTAGAGATCGCCGCCCTCCCAGGTACCTGTCTGAAGGCCTCTAAACTACTTTTACTGATGTCATGGACAGGTGACGGTAGCTGCGTTCACATGGACCCTAATAATTTGATCGTAATAGGACTAGAAGCACAATCGGATAAAAAAGTCACATGTAAACACATCAATCGGACTGAATTGGCCAGATCCAATCAAAATTTCAATCGGATTGTAAGGGGTGGTTTAAACCTTTTGTAATCCGATCGAGAGGACATGTAAACACTTAGTCGGATCGAAAATAAAACTAGAAAGCTCTGTGCATGTGCAATGACGTACAAATTGCGCAATGACGTATGGCGCACGGCTATTGGTTTCAGATGGCGATGCACACCAACCCCCCGTGTGAGTTTTTTTTTTTTTTATGCGACTGTTATTTTGCAATGAATAACATTCCAGTTACCATGGAGACATAAATCTTGTCGCGTGACATTACACAGTAATGTTGTTAGAAGATACGTGATTGAAAACGCTAACAACTGTGACACATAAAACATTCCTGGTTTGAACACAAATTTGAATTTAGCAGGTGATCACGTGACCACTGAGTGATTCAAAGGGTTAATGAAACCACAATGTTGCTCAGTGTTTTAAATGTTAATTGTGTGTTGAAAAAACTTAAAAAGAAGCAATGGCAATAGAGTGGCTGCTAGTATGGTTTGGTGAGACACGTGTATTTGTGTACTGTGCATGTCAAAAAAACAAATCCGATTCTAAGCGTGTCATGTAAACATGCACATCAACCCGATTACTTTATTCAGCGTTCATGTAAACACTGCGATCAGATTTATCAATCTGATTGATTTCAATCCGATTGAAACAAAAAGTGTCCATGTAAACGCAGCTAGTGATATTACGCTTGTGCTAGATCTGAAAAGTGATTGTCCCTTTAACAAACACATTTACCACCTTGTCAGATTTTGTAGCACCTTCAAATCCACCTGTTTTGTAGATATATTTAAGTAGCTTGTTTAAATATATGAAAATGTATGCATTTGCAGGGAAGAGGGGGGTGGTTGGAGAAGAAGTGGGGGTGAGGAGCCCAGCAGTTGGCGAGACTCACGCCGTGAAGACTTCGACCGCGAGGATCGTCGTGAGCGTCGTGATGTAAGAGATCGCAGAGATGATCGTGATCGTGAGCACAGAGGCCCTCAAAAAGACCACGATGAAGGTCAGTCTTATGATCTGCACTACTGATTCTAACCCCTAGGTGCCGCCCTGTTTATATCACGACTAGCCTTGTCATGTATGACCACAGTTACTTAAAGTAAACTTAGTACTTTTATTATATACTGAATCTGCACTGATAAGACTTAGAGGAGCCAGACAAACATAGAGTGCGCGGAAATATTTTATTTTTTAACTCTCAGGTGGTTCGTGGCGCCGTGGCGGAGATGATCGACGAGAAGAGCGCAAGGATGAAAGAGAGGCTCCTCCCAGACCACGTGACCGAGAGCGTGATGGTGGCGAGAAGAGCTCCTGGCGCACCGACAAAGATAAAGAAAACCAACGCCGAACCAAGAATGAGACAGATGATGATGGATGGACCACTGTCCGCCGCTAATGCTAAAGCATCACATTTTTGCTTGATGTCGTATTGAGCCTTGATGTGTTCACTAATCAATATGGAATTGTAAGGTCACTGCTTACATGAACATGTAATACATACAGCTTTGCCATAGATTTACAAAATTTATGAAGGATTTTGAAACATGGCAATTTATATTTATGGTCTCTTTTTAAAAACGTCAACTTTCATTCAACAGTAGCTTATTCTTTTTTGGTTATGCATGCTTGGAGGATTACAATTGGTCACGCAATTATGTAGGTTTTTCTTTGATGGGTGTGAACATCATAGGCAAGTACTGAAAACCTCAAATTTATTACAGACATGACCTCAAATGTTACGGTAAAGCTTTGAGAGGTATCTTTGCAGTTCTATCCATGCTGTAGTTGCTGCTTACCTTATGGTTGTATGCCCTCTAGAAAATGGAAAAACTTTAATAATAAAGTCGTTTGCTCAAATTACCATTATCTTCATTATTTTAGTTCTTTCCATAAAGCAGTCGACAAGGTAATGCTTGTTTTTTTGTGTTTCCAACTGGGATAATCGGTGGTGGTCTTTCTCAGTCACAAGTTTCTTGTTTTTGCCACTAGGGGTCAGCTAAATCTTAGCTACTTTTTCAAAAGCTCCAGACCTTGCTTTATACGTGAACCAAGAGTATTTAATTGCATCACTATAATCTATTCTTGTAGGTGGTTTTTAAAATGGAAGAAATCTAATACACTGCTGTTGATCCTCATTGATGGTCGATTAGTCATTGGCGCTTCAAAACTTTACTGAAGTTTTTTTTTCTTGTGATGCTTAAACAATGCCACCATGTCTGTGTAGTACGATCCTGTCTATTTAAAAATTAACAAAAGCATTTTTATAATCCATTCTTAAACGTCTCTGTTAAGATAGCCTTTAACTTTTATAAGACACGTTATAGGCGTTATGGATAAACTAACTGGGGCTGCGGACCACACGCACACACGTTGATAGGAGGTAATCCTTAGTAAACCTCACCAATAGCAGATCTTAGTTTTATGCAACGGCTTCTTTGGATCAAGATTCACCCCGCTGCTAGGGTGATCAACTTTTGCTCGCATTATATCGTTATACAGAAAAGACTAGAAAAAACAATTACGTTAGAGCTCTTTGTTGCATTCTGGTGGAAAATCCACAATTGAAGCCAATAATCCCACAATTGAAGCTCAAATTCCCACGCGAGAGGTTATGAACTCCCAAACTAGATTAGAACCTTTGTGAAGTTTAACCATGGGTCAACGTGTGTAAACTTTCCCGACCTCGATCTGAAGCGGTGCGGTCAGTGTGCCTTACAAAGCACGAATCACTTCGTGTACCATGCCACAAAGTTATCAATTAAACTGAACAGAATCCATCGCTTGCGAAGTGTGACAAATATAAGAATTCAAATTAGAAAATCTTATTTTAAGACGACGTTCATAAACGCAATTATAACAGTGTGAACACACTATAACGTCTAAATCTCGGGACATTTTAATGGTGCTTTTTGAAAACAATGCGGATAGATTGTTCACTCGTTACAATAATTATAACTTTGAATCTGATCAATCAAAAGGTGTCATTAATACATGCAAAACTATGCATTTATGATTACAAACACGAAAAACGTTATAAAAATGTATAATTCCATGACGGTTCTTATAAAGTAACCTATTTCACTATTTAAAGCAGATAAAAGCATCGACACGAAACGGTAACAATTTGTATACGAAACGAGTCAGGAAAAAATATTGTAAAATATTTCGTCGCCTTAACAATTGACTAAAACAAGTTAGGTGATTTGATGACTATAACGTTTATTAAAGCATTAATAACAGGAATAATGTTTAAATGTAATGTTTTGATTTAATTTTGATCAAGTGAAATCCTAAAAGCTACATGGCATGATTTCGATGTTTTCATCTCTTCCAAGACAAAGTTGTTATATTTCTATAGAAACACAAAGAAATGACCAAGTAAAAATGGACATTTAAAATTGGATGGATTTAAAACAACGAAGAACCGAAAATCCAAGAGTGGTGTGATCAAACTTAAAATGAAATTGCGTGACCAACAATAAAGTTAAGCTTTACTGAGCTGTGTGAATACAGCCCTTCATTAGGCCACAATTAAATTCAAAAGCAGACTGGAAGCCAAGGAAAATAACGACAGTATTTTTAATGTCTGTAAACGGATCTCTAGGCCTATATAAATTCCTTTCGACACTATATATGCTGACCATGGCTGGAAATATCTGGCTTGGTCTGGCTTGGTATTTTTGATAAGGTTTTGGTGTAGTAGATTATGCACTTTAAAGTGCACGATTGTGACGTTTGCAGTTTCATGATACGACATAATTCATTTTATGTGTATTGCAATGTTTTTCTCAAATCTGTTTAGGGTATCACTTACTTTGTAACATCTTTTCCAAAGCATTTTATAGTACTACTGCGTAACCCAGACACGTGTAAAGGACGTACGAAGTAATAAAACTTCAAAGCGTTTTGTGTGTCGATTCCATAAAGATCGATCTGAAACGGTTACCTTTTTTGTTGTTTAAACTTTATTATTTGTATTATTGTTACGTCACAGCTAGGAAATAAAGTCAGCTGTGTTTTGGTAACTGAAAATATGCTTTTTGATAATGCAGCCTATTGGCTTGTATCAATTAATGATGTTCCTCTGAGGACAAATAATCATTATTTTGACAAATAATTGGGAGTTATTTGAATTAAGATTAGTGAAAATATTGGATTCGTATACTAAACGTAAACATGAATTGCGAGTGGTGAGACCTAAAAAATGAAAGACTAATTTTACTTCTATTGAACGCTGCTCTGCGGTTAAACCCATTTAACCACCCTAAATAATATTACAACAACAACGTCAAAATAAATAGCAAAAAAAATGACAACCGTGGCTTTATGCGTCTACATGAGGCCGGTAATAGATTTCCTAGCAAGAGGAAACATAAAAATGTAGACGGTGAATGAATACTTAAAATCTCGCTGTAGAAATAGGATTGCACTTGATTAAACATGCTGGATCGTAATGAATTAGAACAGTAATTCAGCAGAAAAATTTACGTAATACAGAGAAGCGAAATAACACCCTCTGCTTTGCCTACCATCGCAGCGACCGTGTGCCAAGAAGAAAAGTTTTGTAAAAACACCAATTGGTGGCGCACTATCCTTACACATTAGTGCACAGAGCCAAGATCATTCTGATCCCCTTTGAAAAGCGGCAGATCTTTTGTGCCTCGTCCAGCTCATTCCATTGATTTCTTTACTGTGCCGCACAACTGAAAACAACGTTAACCAAAAAATATATTTTACTAGCTTCTATAATAAGCCTTATATCTAATCCACAAGGGTTATACACGTATAAACACGAGTGTCATAATTTATTTATAACACATTACGATCTGTAGTAGGGCTTAGCTTCTTTATATAGTTGTGGCCTTGTATTGGTGGCGATAGTGAGGTAAAACAGAAAATGTGGGGTTGTGGCTGTTTGGAGTTGACAAATGTAGTCACCAATAAGCGAGATAACAATATTAATATCTTAATATATAACGTTCTTTATAATGGAAGCGAACCTCGGCACTTTAATTTAAAAGAGCGGACGAGCTAAACCTAAGAGTGACCCTGACTGAGAATATCATTGTTGTCCGTCCTACGCATTAAGATATTTTTTTTTCTAAAAACATGAAATCACGTGAATTCTTAATTTGTCATAAAAAATAACCAAGCATATTTGAATCCAACAGTCCAAGTATATTTAGACACAATCTTAAGTAGACCTGAAAATAATAATAAAAACAGGTCTACAGCTTTAATTGTAACAACAACAACAATAATAATTATAATAAATTAATGAGCATTTTCTAAGTAAACTTCCCATTAACACAAGTAAGGGATTAAGGCAATAATAATATCTTAAGAAATCTTCAGTCTTTTTAATACAACATACGCAGAATCGTGTAACCCACTTATCCTGTCATGCTGTCTTCTTAAGTTAAACCAATAACTGATTAACCATTAAACAAATGTGGAGTTTTCATTAGCTGATAAAGTTATTCACGTGAAAGGGGAACGCAGGAAAATTTTAAAGTATTTTGTAAATATATTCCGTGTCACGTATATGTGCTTTCACTGCAGGGTAGTAAAATACTCTTGGAAAAATCTAATTAAAAACATTTTTTGTCACCAAAACGAATTCAAAAGAACGGCTGTTTATTCTGAACGTGGAAAATGTTTCCGAATTTTTTAAAAGATGGAAAAATCGTCTTTATTTATTTCAATTTTCAAATGTATTTACAATTGTGAGTTAAATTCAGACATGGGTTTTGCTGAATAGTATTAATTTAAAACATGTCAAAAAGGAAAAAGTTATTAACCCTCACTGAAATATCTTACACTATGCAATACACGCTCTAAAGCCCAGAGCTCGCGTTGACAGCTGGGCATACCTAAACTTTTGAGTAGTATGCATATTAGTAACCCATAATGGGGTGAACACAGTTCATTTAACGAGTAGTTAGTGGGTAATAGACTCTCGTAGTCACACGACAAACAAACAGTTGAAAATGTTGTGTAGGTCTAATAAGCCTCATCCTTGTCTCTTGGCCAATAGAGTCTCTCATCCCTAAACTAATCACAAACTCAGCGGAGAAAATGAAAACGCGGAGGTGGAAGTT
>JAZGTI010016842.1:0-12541 GCA_036877585.1 Botia kubotai
ATTAGATGTTTTGTCTCTGAGGAAGGACTGGCAGCCGCGCTCGGTTTCAGTCTCTCTCTGGGGCTGTTCATTACCGCTGCGCTTCATGCTGTCAGTGTTGGAGAAAGCCTTGAAAACCCTCAACACGCCCACAGATCACAGAGAGAGAAATACAGAAACACAGTATGAGGAACATGAAGACACGGTGAGGAGATTGTGTGGAGCTGCAGCAGCTTAAGCAAATACACCACACGAGAGACGACAAGCTGCCGTATGTGCTGTCTGACTAACCTCTGTTTCATAGCAGCTTTCATTATGAATTTATTTTTCAAATTAGGAAAAAATTAGATCTGTGTGCCATCTTGCTGATAATGTCTCGCGTAAAACAAAGGCTGTGCGTGTATATAAAAAGACAAACGTCTTATGAACTTTATAAGTGCAGTTTTATTTTTCTGTGGTGAAATATTTTCCTATTGAAACATTAAGTTTAAAAGGTCTGTTTGTCTGAAGGCCATCAGTGTCAGGTTAGCCTGTTTTTACATCACAGCCTTAAATGTAATTTACTACTTGCCAGGAATAAGTAGAAACTAGAAAAAGAAACATTTTTTTCTCTTGAGGTTTTATTAGACAAAATGAGTGATCGCACTTGTTTTGTGAATCTGTGTTACTGGAGGAGAAAGCCTGTAAAAGTTTACGTTTAGAAATATGTGTGTAAATGGCCTAAAAACCATACTAAACTCGTCTTTAACACAATCGCCTTCAAAATTCAAAAGAAATAAAGGCCGACAGCATTGTGCGCTTGTACGTGTCGGCTGATGACGTTCATAATACACGACTTTGAGGTGCATGACAAAGGGGTGCCGCTGACATCACCAGAGGTGCAGCTGCAGTCAGTTTAAAATGTGAACAGCCGAAATATTTTCTCCTGTTTTTCTCCTGCTGACCATAACACAAACTGAACACACACACACACACTTGCATATGTGCTTTACAGGGACTCTCCGTAGGCGTGATGATTTTTATATTGAGCTAATCTAATATTTTATACCCCTCCCCTAACCCCACCCTCACGGAAAACTTTCGCCATTTTCTATTTTCAAACCATTTGGTTATTACAAACCCTGGAAGCGTTCCCGTAAATCGCGTTTTCGTTGTTATACATGTCATTATACACATTGTGTCCTTGTAAACCATATATACCAGTACAGGCACACACACTCAGATGTTGTGTGTGTCTGACATCTGACCTTTGTGTTTGCCCTTCTTCTCCTTCTTGGCACTGCCAGTCTGAGGAGTGGAGGAAGGTGGCTTGCTTTTTTTAGCCGAGCGAGGGACCTGAACCTCCACTACAGCTTTACCGTCTTCCTGTTCTGCTTCTTGAACTGAATGAGGAGGTGCAGGAGGAGCCAACAAGAACAGGAGCCCAGAGGATTGTGTGAGAGAGTAAAACAAAAAGAGGACGATAAAAAAGAGGGTTAAAATAAATAAGGAAAGAAAGTTAGTGAAGACAGGGTCCTCACACAGCAGGTTCACAAGTTTTCAGATGAGAAACTCTTCTGTGTTCACACGTGAAATGGCTGCAAGCACAAACCGAAACCTCCCGCGTCTCATCCACCACAAGACGCGATATTAACTGAAGGGGACAGAGCAGCTGTCGGAGCAACTGTGAAGTCAAAGCTTTCAAACGGTTTCTTCAACATTCTGCTTCCAGTTCACCCCAAAATTACAATTCTGTTTTATTTACTCATTTCAAAGAGGTTTGCTTTTGCGTATCTCTGTGGCGCACATATAAAACGTTTTGGAAAATCTTCATGCAGCCTTTTAATATACAACGACAGTTCCCCAAAACTGAAAAGAGAAAAGTAAACTTATGTAAAAGATACTTTTAAGTTAAGATAACCAAACAACAGTTTTGTGTAATAAACAAGCCAAGCTATTTAGCCATTATCTTTTATCTTTTTAAACTCAATGAACCAGATTGAATCAAACTCATCTTGTCCTCTAACTATTCTAACTATAACTCCTTAACTATCTGGTTCAACTATTTTAATGCTCTGAATCTTAAATCTGTAGCTCTTTTAAGAAGAAGATTCCCAGTGAATCATAGCTCAAATTAATGGCTCTGTTTCTCACACAAAGCTTTCATTTGGCTTTTGAACATTCAGAATATAAATCACAGAAGTCTTATGAGCTACTTTTATTGTGTTTTTTAAACTGTTGTTTGAAGTGTGTGAAATCTCTTCTTTTTTGTTCCACAGAAAAAATACCATATAAGTTGCATCTGACAAGCAGAAAAAATGAGGCGTGGCTTTTTCAATGGGAACTGATTGGCTCTAGAAAAGTAGGCATTCAAAGGTGGCAGCAAACCTCTGTTGAAGGGGTGTG
The DNA here is from genome assembly GCA_036877585.1 of Botia kubotai. Classification (NCBI taxonomy): domain Eukaryota; kingdom Metazoa; phylum Chordata; class Actinopteri; order Cypriniformes; family Botiidae; genus Botia; species Botia kubotai. The sequence continues at coordinate 2,365 of JAZGTI010016842.1, forward strand.
GTTAACAGTCTGTGGCTCCACCCAAGCCGTCAGACTGACATCATCAGAAAAGGTCTGCCATTCCAGAGCAGAAGTACATTATCAGATTTTTATGAAAGATTACATGAGGGAACATGAATTTAAGAAAAAAAATACACTGCAATACACGGATAAATGATTTATAATAAACACTGCAACATTCCATAAAAAATTGATGTCATGGGGCCTTTAACTCTCAGTCAGGATCAAGGTTTTCTTTAAGAAGCAGATCACTGACAGTCCATGCACAAGATCCAGCACAGTGTGATTTCACTGAAGCATATCACAGTCAGTCTGAACCTTCATCCTGCAGATGAAAAGCAGTGAAAAAAAAGCCTGTCCGATAGACTAAGACAAAGCGATCAAAGGTTAGTGATGGAAAAGATATTTGAAATATATTAATCAAGCACAGACGGGCTGACAAACGCAAAACAACATTACAGCAATTGGATTAGCGCCATAGTTATTCCCTCTTTGCCGAGACACGGGTGAGAAACACTGTAAATTATAAATAAATCAATCAAACGATGATTTATGTATTCGTTTACGCATTCCGTATTACATAAATGTTCTGGGTTCAATAAAGTTTAGCTCACTCGATCACGTCGGGCATGCTGTCGAATACCACAAAAAAACAAACATTTTAGAAAGAAAAACACGTTTGCATCAATACACTTACAGTAATTTACAGTGCATTCAAGCTATATATTTAATTGTTATGTATGTTCTCCTGGAATCGAACCCACGACCTCTGTGCTGCTAACGCAACGCTTGACCAGTTGAGCTACAAGAGCACAATGAGGCAAAATGTCACAGTTGCTTTTGATAGAGCTGTGTAACTGTACTGTCTAAAACCCAGAGCAATCTCCTAAAGACCCGCAAAGAGGAATTAGTCTGAACACTGACCAATACTTCACTTTACCGTGCAAGCAGATGGTCACTAAAACAAATAACCCTCTCAAGAACGGAGGAAGAAAGATAAACCAGTATAAACTAACAATAAACTCAAGTTTGCTGTGGACTCACAGTACATAAAGCTGTAGATAAACACATAAATGTAGATCTATGACGCAAACAATAGCTCTTATTACCCGCGTTGGTCCACAATCTTCTTTAAAACAGACAGATTTATTATGTAGAGACCCACCAAAATGCCAAACAGAAACACGCCATGATGTGACATTTAAGCTCAGAACAATGTTTGCACACGAGTCATCCAACATGAAGCAGAGGCTTAATACAGATGACTGAGGTCTGCAGTGACGCTTTAGGAAGTATTTATCTAACAGCGAGCGGTCTGGGACAGAGATCAATAGAGTAACTCAAGCCAGTACTGCTGGCAACGTGTGTTGGCAGGAATGGCGGGATTGTTTGTGGAACAAACATGTATTTCCCTTTTCAATCAGCAGCTTTTGTGAGCCACTCTGTCTGAGCAGCTCGTGTCCACACTGGCATGTCAGCCAATGACAGCTTGGAATAACGCCTCATGCTCTCGAGAGGAAACAGGAAACTCAAGTTTGGGCTTTTTAGAATTTTAGAAGCTGCCATTTGGAACGTACCGCATGCAACTGTTCCTTCTAATTCTCTAATTTGATTGGCCGAGCAGCATTCCATGAGTCCTGATTCGTCACTCTGCTAATTGGCGACTGGGCTTATGTTCTGCGGAACCAAACTGATCTCACAGGAAAAACGTATCTGTTGTACGAGGTGAGTTCATATGAATTTGTATAAAATTGTATGTTGCTGAGAGAAAAACAAGCATGAAGGCCTACCCCAACCTTAACCAATCAATGAATTGCCATGACATTGTGTTAGCACAACAGCACTTAACTGCTATTATAGTTATATATTACTGTATATAACATGGCAATATATAAAAGGTCGGTACAGGATCCTTATGCTAAGCAGCTCTGAAGTGTATTTTGTACCGTGGTAGATTGTACTGCTGTTGGCGCTGATGTAGCTCTCCACGAGGGGGGCTTGCTCCTCCGACTGCCGTGTCCTGCGCACACGAGACCGTCCGTCCAGATTGGACTGCACCATCAGAGGTTCCTGACGTTTCTTCTTCTGCTTCTGTTCCAGCAGAGCTTTCTATAAAAACACACACACACATTTACACACATTCAGGTTGCTCCCTGTATATATTATCAATCAAAGATTATGTGTTCAGTAACTGTAGCAGAATAACAAATGCTTGACTTGTCTAGAAACCCAGTGCGATGACCACATAGTGACTAAATGTTATCTAACTACATTTCTTAATCCCTAATTTTATCTTCATTTCTTTCTTTTTGAAGAATACGTGACAACTGTGATTTTTAACCTGCAATCTGTGAGGTTATTTTTGCAGGTTATTTTACCTCTTTCTCTTTTATGCAAGTTGAAATCAAATGAAGCCAAACTGACATTTCCCAGGAAATCAGACCCAAATTAGAAATCATTATTATACGCTTCTTGTGGTGAATCAGGTTAAGGGTGGGAGATTGAGTTGAACACTGAACTGTCATGCACTTGCTCAATAACTGATTTTTGTTCATTTGTGACCCAAAAAAAGTTCCGGATCACAGCTTTAGGGAAATAAAAATATGGAATGTGAACGCACACAACTGGCACAACATGTATTTAAAAGAAAACTGCCACTGGCATTCAAATACAAGATGTGAAAGAATTCCCATGTTGTCCAGCGAAAACTCTGAGGCAAACAAAACGTATGCAAACGCACATGAAAAACAACTTGCCCAGAATTACAGCAAGATTACAGCAAGATTACAGCAAGCGTTTAATTATTAAAGGGGCTGCATCTCAACAGAAAAAGAAATTCAATGTCAAACCTAAATATTTACAGCAAGACACTTGAAAATACTGAATAATAATAACTGTATAATAATATATTACAATAAATTATAAAACTGTATAACATAAAATGGTATTGCTTCCGTTTATATGATATCGCTTCCATGTATAGATTTGATAGGAAGGAAAGAAAGAAAGAAGGAAAGAAGGAAAGAAAGACAGAAAGAAAGAAAGAAAGACAGAAAGAAAGACAGAAAGAAAGACAGACAGAAAGACAGAAAGAAAGACAGACAGAAAGACAGAAAGAAAGACAGAAAGAAAGACAGAAAGAAACAGCATCTGTGGCGCTCAGCTCTCATACACACACACACACACACACAGCAGTGACGCATACAACTGCATAATATCACCATAAACAAATCAAGTAAAAACATTCACTATTGCTTCCTATAAACATGTTGTTATAGAATGACAAAAATAAAGCACCTTCTTTTATCATCAGAGATAACATGAAGGGAAATGAGTTAACATCTATTCATGTGATACAATTCTTATGCTATCCGTTGGAATCTGGAGGGAAAAGACAATGAACTGATGTTAATATCACTCCATATTCCCACACGACTGAATCTCTCCAGGTGTTTCTATTTAAAGCTTGTTCTGCAGTCACACGCTTTCGTGCATTTCCATATTGATGCGATTTTAAAAATGTTGATCTGTGAACGCATTACCCAGACGTGCTCATCGTCTGTGCTCACGTCTGTTCCCGGAGCGGATGCTAAACGGCGTTCCCAAATAAGCCATAGCGTTTTCCGGTTCATTGAAACGCACAGCTTTGAAATAGACACGTGCTCGCAGGGTGCCCTAAAATTCATTGGCCAAAACTTTATCCAGCTAACAGGGAACATTCTCAGAACATTGGGTAACATTCTCTAAAAGTTCTCTCAAAAAATGTTCTTGAAGGAACGTTAGCAGAACATTTATTAACATTATACGTCATATGAAAAACAACATTCTTTGTTGTTAGCGAAACATTTTAAAAATGTTTACAACGTCACAATGTTAAAAATGTTACAGAATTAAAAAGTTTAAATAATGTTCCTATAACGAAGCAATAACGTGTCTAAAAAACTGGACGTTTTGAACTTTTAAAATAAAACACTTTAATGTTTTATTACTTAATGGAAGCGTTGAGGAAATGTTCTCAAGACCTAAAATTGATCATAAAGAGCACAAAGAGGTTGAGTAAGGTGACGCTTGACGATTTTATCCTCAGCTCCTTAAGGGTTATTACGCCAAGCAGAGGAAATAAACATGGTCATTTGGTCTCGAGGTTTTCTAAAGAGAGTCTGAGACTCATTCAAGAGCACCTGAGTGCCTGAGTGAGCCGATCTGCTGCCTTGATTTAACATATGGAGAAAATGATGTTCATCTCTATCCAGCTGTAATAACCGCTGGTGTTTAGAGCACAGCAGCACGCGAGCAGATGCTAAGCACCCTCAGGCAGCTCTCACATCAAGATGTCCTAGCTAATAATTTTAGGTGGCGAGAACGTTTCCGTAACATCTTCATCTTTCCTCCTCTTGTCATTCTCTCAATATGTTTCGCAGGACCTCGTTACGTTTCTCTGGCTCTTTGGCTTTTGCTAGTTAAAAGTGTTTCAGTGAAGTTACATTTCTAACGATGTTAAATTATTAACCAAACCTCAAAACTGAAGTAATTTCATACGGTTTGGAGCTTCTCGTCTGTCTTTTAAAAAATACATGCACTCCTCAGAATTAGGACTTAGAAGTTTTATCCTTTATATATCAGTCTGGAAAAAATCTTTTCAGAGACATTTGTGGAAACTCCTGCGTGCTTGTGGCAACAGAGAATTATGAAGAATTACTATGACTGTCCAAAAACTGTGAATGTTTCCAAGGAACCCATCTGCTCTCTTTAGAGTGCCCTGTGTTTAATAACAAAGGCTTATGCAACATGGTCAATGCAATCCACAGGGATAATAAAGACCACATAGAAGCAAATCTGCAATGGTATCTATAAATAATCGTAGTTTTACAGTGAACGGTTCTCTGTCAACTCACCTGTCTGTCTAGCTTCTGTTGTCTCAGGTTAGTGCCCTCATCGTCCAGGGTGCTGTGGAAGGACGAAAACAAGATTAATGGGGGAGAAAGATTGTCCATCAGAATCCCACAGAGAGAGAAGCACCAGCAGAGATACAACACAAAAACTGCAAGCAAGCTGTTGTTGTCTTACTAAAGGTAATGGCCACTTTGAATACACAAAGATAACAGCACCAGAGGACCGCAAAACACAAAACATCGCCAAAGAGACTATCAACAATCCTCTCCTGTTCTTTTGCTACAACGGGCGCAGGGCATGAATATTCAACAAACTGATCTGCATACATCGGAGATTTCATTTAAAAAGCTGAAAATACAACGCGCACAAAAAACATCTCTCAGCAGAGTAATATTCCCTAAGCTTTCCTGTAGCTCAGTGGTTAGAGCATGGCGTTAACAACGCCAAGGTTATGGGTTCAATCCCAGGGATTGCACATACTCTGAAACAATGTATGGTGCAATGTAATGTAAGTCGCTTTGGATAAAAGTATCTGCCAAATGTAATGTCTGCAGTGAGTCTCGAACTAGCACACAATTACATCCATTTTAAAACTTGTGGAGCATTGCGATGGCAGCGCAAGAGGTTGTGGGTTCAATTCCCAGGAAACACACATGCTTATCAAATGTATAGCTGGTGCCAATGCGATGCTCTACCAAATGAGCTACAGGAACACTGTATACTGTATTAAGAAGACCAGAAGAACCAGCCTAGCGCTAACCAGCCCAGATCACCATGGAAACTCATGCTAATCTAAGCTTATCTTTTCAGCACGGTTAAACTGGTACAACCTCTCTCAAGATTCTTGTGCTCAGCCTCACATCTGTCATATTTAAACCTGAGAAACCTCATTCGCTGTGGCCTGCCAACACGACACCCATTTTTATCACACACACACAGCTACGTATACACGCGTCCACTCAGACACGCACACGCATTCACAAATACAAACACGTATTCAGTGCGCTTACACTTAAAACCGTTTATAAACAGAATCACTAAAAAAGAATCGCTAAAACACACAAACGTACGTCACACAGTGTTAGCAGTCAAGGATGTCGGTTCCCATCAGACTGGCAGATAATGAGATAATCAGAGCTGTTGTAATGTAGGTCAACCATCTCATTAAATAAAAAAGGGAGATAAATTGATATGTTCTGACAGCTGCCTGAAATGTACAGTAGAATTTCTCACCGTCAGGCTTCACTGTTGACATTGACAATTCACTCTGTGTGTGTGTGTGTGTGTATGTGTGTGTGTAATTAAGCATTTTGGTTTACTGGACAGGTCTAGGTGTGTGTGTGTGTGTGTTTGAATGGCATGAGGTTGTAACTGCTTAGGTGTAAGTGAGTATAAGACTGAGTATTAAGCAGTGTGTTCTTAACAACAGTCTTCACTGTCAAACTTGTGTCATTTAAAAGCATTTACAAACGTCCTCTGAGCTCATCGACATTTCTTTCTATTATGTGTCTTTTCGGCTACAGTGAGATATTATTTGGCATCATTTTCAGTCTTTCTTTTCATGAGGAACACAAAACTTTCTGCTGCAATTTACTGACTGATAAGATGTGCTTTACAAAAACACAACAGGAAAGAAAAACGAAAGAAAAAAGAAAGCTGGACTCTGTCAAATTGCTTTGAATTGGTAATTTTTGGCGCATAGAAGGACGTTTTTGATGGAGGAAAAATCTATCAAATCTTTTCGCACTGAGATTGGCCTTTTCATGTTCACATCTTTCATTATTCATTTCTGTTGATTGCAACTGGAGCTCAAAACTTCATATTTTATCTTACATAAATTATAATAAAAGGGTGATGTTGCTATGGGGCGTTTTGGTGCAGTGAGCCCATTGCCACTTTGGCACTACAGCTCATTTGTAGTCGTATGAACTAACCTAGTAGACTACACTAGTACACTAACCAGAGCTCTAGCACTTTAGACACATGCACTAAAGTTTTGACAGCAAAAGATCTCGCAGTTTGTTTCAGAGATATGTGTGCATAAACAGTGACATTTAAAGCTGCAATCCGTAATTTTGGCCTCTCTGTTTGAAACATAAAATTGCAGGTAACTTGCAGAGTTGTTTTCTTAACGTGGACGACAAGTTTAAATTCAAAATTTCCAGTGAAATCAAACCCAACAGCTCACATTATAAATCATTAATATAAACCTACCATTGTGAATTGGGTAAAGTAAGGAGATTGTTTTGAACGCTGATCTGTACTTGCTCAATAACTCATAATAACGGATAAATAACAGATTTAAGTATGAGAGTGGGTGATTTGTGTCAGTGCTGCTGACCAGTCAGAGCTACAAGGCTTTGGTAGGTAAAGGTTTAAATAGATGGTACAAATGGAGTCTTACATAAATGTATTAGTTTTTGAACAGGACCAGGAATGGAACCGTGTAGCATCATCTAAACACCAAGATAATCATATAGAGCTGGCCAGAAAACAGCATATGTTATTTACACATGTGGATGCTTACATTTACATTTAGCAGACGCTTTTATCCAAAGCGACTTACAAATGAGGACATGAAAGTGCTTACTTGAAAGTGTTTATATGAAAAACAAGAGTGATGATATTTGTTATTCCATGTGTGTTTATAATAAGGTCCTTCTACACACAGTGTGTGACTGTGTGTGTGTGTGTTCCAGAGCCGTTTGGCTCTTTAATACACCGGCTGAGGCTCACAGAATTAGTGCTTGTGAAGCAGAAGGTCCAGCTGAGGTACCTCTACCCTGACAGCATGATCTCACAGCTCCATACATTTTTCATAACAGACCCCATCTCCAGTAAAGAAGATGCTCATCACACCAGGAATCCAGACATGGCCATCAGAAAGAGGCATACTGGGATCTGTACTGTTCCCAGCTAACTGGGAACATTTTCACAATGTTGGCTAACATTCTCTAAAAGTTCTCCGAAACCGTTCTTGCAGCAACGTTAGTAGATGGTTCGTTTAACATTATACGTCATATATAACAAAAACATTCTTAAGTAGCTGGTGGAATGTTTAAAAAACGTTTGAATGACGTTCTTATGACTAAGCAAAATGTTAATACAATGTCTAAAAAACTGGACGTTTTGAACGTTTCTAGAACTTTTAAAATCATGTTATTAACATTACTGTTACTTAATAGAAACGATAATGTAACGTTCTTACAACCTGAGATCCTGATCTGCTAAAGGATCATTTTGCCTGCAAGCAAAACATTTAATTCCAGGTTGCCCAAGTGCTGCTCCTAAAATTGTTGACCTATATAGTATACTTATATACTTTCTCTCTATATATAGTATTTATATTATATATTTATACATGTTTATACAGATATCTGACTTCATCTTGGCACACCTGAGCAGTTTGTGACAGTTTACTGAGGTCTCTCTAAAACTCTACAGGGGACATGTGAGATTTTCTCAGGAGACTTAAGTAAGTCTCAAATACCTCTGTTTTCAGTCTCACTGCTGTCTTTGAGAGACGTGTTGATTTCATCTGTGTTTTCTTTTCCAACGAGTTCAGATAACACGAATGACTCGCATGCATCTCTCTGAGTGACAACCTTTGATTTGGTGCTCTTCAGTTCTTCCAGCGCCCGCAAAGCTTGTAGGATTTCTAAAACCCTTTCAGGGTCACAATCAGAGACCTCACACACAGGAAACTGGAGTGTGGGAGAGGGCAGATCCTCACAAACAAAACTCCACTCCACAGAGACAGCCTCAGAACCTCCTGGGTAGGTCCAGCAGTACCTTCATCCTCGTGAAACAGGAGGCAAGAGCTCCCTCATGTAGTCTTTCTAGTCACTGAGTGAAGACAAGTGGGCTTGTAACTTATAGCAACCAAGAGCCAATAGGAGAGCAGAGGAAGTTGTGCAGCCACGGCAATGAGGTTCAACAACAGCAGTGTGCCTAAATTTGCCAGTCAGAGTTCTCAACACCCACTCTTTCCTCATAAAACATAACTCATGACATTCCTCCGAAAGCCAATTATAATGTTATTCATTCACCGCTCTGTACTCGTTCTTTAAATAGTCTCATTTATTCTAAGTTTGATTTCTCCTCTGAATTTTTGGGATAATGTAACCGTCTTAATTTACACTGACAACAGCTGATTATATTGTATGATACACAAGTCATTTAAAAGTCATTTAAAACCTAATGTTGTAAGCTGGGATAGATCAGCATGGATATTTTCAGTCGACGCTCGTTTTTTTTAGAAGGGACCTCCTGAAACATCTAAGGACACGTCAGAAAGTATTTCATTATTCATCACATTACACGTTAGAAATTTCTGCTTTCAGAAATGTCATTAAAAAAGATTTTCATGCTGTCATTTATATCTGTAAACGTAAGACACTGTAAAACACGAACAGATTTTATTTTAAGCCCAAATGAAACATCAGCATCAGTTACACAACTAGATGTTCATACACTATAGCTTTGAGCTCTGAACACTCATCACTAGCAGCATGAGAAGACCAACAGTGTAACACATAAATAACAACGACAAGAGGTGCATATTTCCCAGCGAACGGGGAACGTTCTCAGAACATTGGCTAACATTCTCAAAGTTTTAAAAGTAACCAAAACGTTCTTGCGGTAATGTTAGTAAAACGTAACGTGATATCAAAAACATTAATCATAAGTTGTTAGTGAAATGTTTTAAAAACGTTACAGAATTACAAAAATGTTTGAGGCACGTTCTTAAAAACAAGCAATACTGTTAATACAACGTCTTACAACAACGCTCCTTAAAGAAAATAATCCCCCCAAAAAAATACGAAAATAATTTTTGTAACATTTTTGTTACCCTTATGAAAACATTAGGGAAACGTTCTTACAACCTACAATTGTCACCTTTGGTGACATTCATGATCCTCTATACAAGCAAGCACACAAACGCTCCCAGTTAAGTGATGGACGGCTGTACCTGTAAGGGATCCAGTCAGACGAGTGTTTGGAGCTCATGTCTGTGTGTGGAGCGGGTTCAGAGCGCAGGGGGGAGGGTCGAGGTAGCACAGCAGAACCGCAGAAACGATGCCAACGAGTCCATACAGCCAAACCATCTCCTACACACAACACACACTCTCTCTCCCTCTAAAATCTCGACCCCCCGTCTTTTCCGTTCACATCACCCCCCCGCCTGCTGTCCGCGACGGATCTTCTTCACCCGATCTCAGCTGCGGTTCTCTCACGCGTGCGCTATTCCGTTCGTTTGATCCTCAGCCTTGTTCTCACAGTT
>JAZGTI010016843.1:0-12539 GCA_036877585.1 Botia kubotai
TTGGTGTCTAACTATACTTCTTGGGCTACCCACTGTAGCTACAAATATAAAACTATATTTACTAACAGAGAAATGAAAAAGAAGACTTAAATATAACTTTCCTATTCTGTCTTATTGTAATATCCCTTTAAATCAAGTTATATTCTGATATTAAAACAAGTTCGTTAATGATTTATGATCCTTAATTATCATTATAGTTGTATAATGATACAAGTAAATCGTAGAATGCTGTTGGGTTGTCTAAATATATTTGTTAATGGAATAATTCTGTTCTTATATTTTAGCAGGACGGTTTGTCAACAGGTATATTCGACGTCATTTTTTGCAGCGTGAATACAGTGTGTAGCGTGACATCAACGGTCATTTGTCCTCTTCTTTCTGAATGATGCATTGATGGGCCTTTACAACAGAATGAGAGAGAGGGATTAGATAATGTACCAGGCAGTAAGGTGAAGACAAAGCTTTCAATGGTACTGCTAATTCATCTATCATGTGTAATGTAAGGCGTCAGAAGACGCGTGTGGGGAATATGGGTTAGAAAGGTTGTTTTCAGAGAGTTTCTTTATAATCTTTATAATCTTTAATCTAACTGTCCATGAGACCCTCATGGTTTTATTAGTTTATAGCAAAAGGTTCTTAAAAATCAGAGCGTATATCTCTCGATCACGTTTTGAATTCATATTTTATGAGGTTCAGTACTGAAAAAGATATTTTGAATGAGAACGAGTTAACAGTTAAGGTAAAGTTATGGTCTCATTAAAGAAATAAATGTTGCATAAAACAATGAGTAGTACTAAAATATGTTTAAATGATGTTCATGTGAGATGAAGACTCATGCCAGATGTCATGTTAGTTGCTACAAAAGGGCTGCTTAGTTTTACATGGAACGGTCATTTTACATGTTGAGATCACATGACCAGCTGAACACCAATCTGAAAAGAAGGCAAAGTTTCAGTTTTGGTATTTCGGCTAAGGTCATTGGGATAGTTTTGATGTAGTTTTGAGGGGGATGGTTTTGTTATGAAGACCTGGCAACCCAGCCAGGAAACTCCATTTGTTACCGGAAGACACAATGGAAATGTTTCCTTTGTGTTTGGGATATTTCATAGAATGTATAAAAAAGAGAATGTGCATTTGTTAAAGTTCTATTGATCAAAAAAATGAAAATAAAAACACCAGCCTTGCCCACATAATCATGTTGAATGTTTATTCCCAGCAGAGACCATCAGAGCCAAAGAATCTGCAGTTGTTTGGTGTCCTGTGTTGATTAAGTCTATGTCATAACTCTGAGGTTGTGCCGGGTCATTTATAATGTAACTCCTGCTGTGCTGCAGTTTTCTTTTCTTTGTTTTTTATGAGAAGAGGGAGAGAACTGTGACGTGTTTTGGTCCATAGAGCCCATGATAAAACTGCTTTCCGTGGACGTACCATAAATATGTCATCTTTTGTGCATGTGTGGAAAAATGCACCCCGGGCCGGTAATTGCAGCTGTTAGTAAAGATAATTGACTTGAACCCGTTTCTACGCACTCATCATTTTCTCAGATTAGTCTCACAGAGAGGGTGATGAGTTATGCAAATGAAGCCAGTTAACTCCAGTCCGAATGGTTAATGCTAATTTAAAGATCCAATATCCTATCAGTCTCAATACAGTGTTAAAGGGATAGTTCATTATTTAACCAACCCTTTATGCCTCTTTAAACCTATTTCACTTCATTTTCTAAAGAACACCAACGAAGGCATTTTGAGAAATGATGAGTCATTTTGTGGCCATACAATGGAGACCAATGGGTGCCACCACTGTGTGGTCACCAACTTCAAAATATCTTTTTTGTGTTCGGCAGAAGCAAAAAAAACTCAGAGAGGTTTGGAATGACCCTCAGGTGAGTAAATGATGGAAGAGTTTTTATTTTTGTGTGAACTGTCCCTTTAAGCATGTCCCTTTCCACTTTCCTCTCAGTTTGGTCTCCTGAAAGAAAATCTTACCAACAATGTCTTCATATTTCAAATGAGCTGCCAGCGTATGATTGTTCTTCGATTGTTTCGTCTCCTATTCTTTGTTTTTTCATAAGGTAATCCTGCAATTCACAGTCAACCACTCGAGGCTCACTGAAGCATGCTTATTGGGGAACGCCTGCAAGGACAGGCGCTCACAGAAGCTCTTAGTGCACTTGTTTAACTTTTAACACCACCATTGAAACTCACAGTGAATGATATGTTAATTTCACGCGGCACTTTCGTGTCTTGATGGGCTTTCAGACGCTTGACCTTCAGGTGAGTCGTTGAGGACACTTAGACCACGTCCTCCATTTTCAGAACTCCATTTAAAACGCGTCGTCTTCAGTTCAGTCCCTGCGACAATCGAGAGAAGTCTCTTATTTCAAGGGCATCTCAGGATTAAGTCGAGGAAGTTTAAGGAGTCAGGGATGCAACATTCCCAATTTTAGTTTGTAGGGACGTTTTCCTCACATTTCCATTAGATTACAAAAGAAAGTCAGAAGATGTTCGGTGTGTTGGGCTGTAGTCTGCTCAAGCAGCAGAGAAAGATGAAAACCACAGGGTGTATGCCGCCCACCCACGACTCCATCAACCACAGCCAATACATTTGTCCTCTAGCCTTCAAAATCTGGCCAGAATTGTTTTCTGTCTTTGGCCAGCCATAGAGGCAGTGCCACACTAGCTTAGCTGCTCGCAGAGCTGAGACCATCTTGAATCAGAGGGGAGAGTTCAAAAACACATTATATCAGTAATATATTCAACACAGTACAGGGGAGTTTTAATAAATAAGACCTCTTATGTGGGTACGTTTATTATTAACATGAAATGACGTCGGATTCACCCATAGGAAATAAAAATGACAGAAGAGATTTCTTTATGTTAATTGTTTCTTAGATTGCAGTGGGATTAGACGGAGAGCAAATGAAGACTTCTACAAATCTTCTCCGGTTTTTCTCTTGAGAAATAGACCCCAATTATCTTTCATGTGTCTCCTCCAGATATTCAGCTAAGACCACAAAGAAGCTCTGAAACGGCTTTGATTGGCCAACATACAACAACAACCTACAGGAAAAACTTGCTCGGAGATTTAATGGAGATTCTTTCAGATGTTGAGATCGAATTAAGACAATTATGACATTTCTGTGTTTTCTAAGATAATAATATTACATTGTAAAAATGTTTCCCTAGCATTTCCATTAAGTAACAAACCAATAAAAATGTTATTTTGAATGTTGTAATACATTCTGAATCACCAAACACCTAGGAACACTCAACACGGGAGAGAGACAGGAGAATAGAGAGAGACACACAGGAGAATAGAGAGAGACACAGGAGAATAGAGAGAGACACACCGGAGAATAGAGAGAGACACACATGAGAATAGAGAGAGACACACATGAGAATAGAGAGACACACAGGAAAATAGAGAGACACACAGGAGAATAGAGAGAGACACGCAGGAGAATAGAGAGACACACAGGAGAATAGAGAGACACACCGGAGAATAGAGAGAGACACACATGAGAATAGAGAGAGACACACATGAGAATAGAGAGACACACAGGAGAATAGAGAGACACACAGGATAATATAGAGAGACACACTGGAGAATATAGAGAGACACACAGGAGAATAGAGAGAGACACACAGGAGAATAGAGAGAGACACACTGGAGAACAGAGAGAGACACACAGGAGAATAGAGAGAGAGAGATATTTTAGCAAAAGTTTCCATTTGCTTTTCATTTAATCTCATTGCTCTCTAGGATAAGCAAGTAAGATATTAAATAGATCTCATGTTTTTTTCTTTTGGGAAAGTCTACAGTCACAAGACATTTCAATATTAACATCACACTCTTTAAAGACTCAATGTTCTGAGCTAAGCTATAATTACATTTGTACCCTTATAGTCTTACTGGATGACAGTAATAGTCTCAAGTTTGCCTTTCTAAGGAAAAGCAGTTTGTGCAGCCTCTGAGCAGTGGAAGTGACCTCTGGATGAAGTTGGTGAGTTCAGTCAGTTTTGTTCCTCACCTCAACGTTTGACCAGGTGTCTACAAATCCATCCCTCTTCAGACAGATGCTGGAGGTTCTGCAGGCGGTGTTGCGAGGAAACGGCACTCTGCTTAATCCGACCCAACGGGATATTTCAATTAAACAGGTAAAATGACTCATGCGAGAGGTCTTGTTACCTTATTTATTGAAACACTCTTGCGTATCAGTAGCATATGGTGCCTCACAGCCTGGACGCTCAGTGTTTAACCTCTTATTCAAATTCTGTTCCTTAGGAGCCCGAACTGAAGTGGTCACAGTTTGAAGTGGAGAAAAATGTTCCAAAATGTTATTTTCTCAATTTTTGGTGAGAATTATTGAGAAAATCGCCCTTTTTGTTGTAATGTAGCAATTTCAGACACGTGAAAGGGTTGCCTTTCTTTCTTTCTGTCTTTCTTTCTTTCTTTCTTTCATAAAACAATACAAGTAAAAAAAATAATAATTTGGAAAATGTTTGATTACACAAACAATCCCAATTTTACCAGCTCACCTATAAGCCCACTGGTTGTAGAAAACGTGGAGGAGTGACGCTCTTGACCTTTTGTTTATCTGCCCTTCTGTTGTCTATATTAGGCACAGCTGAGCAGTTATACGGTTATTACTGTATCCCTGAGCTTCTGCAAGCCTTCATTTCTGCTGAGGTTGGTCTTGTATTGAGGAGTACTGCTGCTCTTCACAGGAACTGATCGCTCTACTGCCTTTATATGGTTGAGGGCGATGAGATACTGATGTGCTATGTGCACTACAATGAATGTGAAGGGGACAGGTGGTGCATTCAAAAATTCGTACAATTCTTTGTGAGCAGATGAAGAACGTTCATTGTTGCAACTAATTGATTTTGGCCCCCAAGGATGAAGGTTTAAAGAAACGCTCCATATTAAATCTTTTCAACTGAATCTGCAAGGACTTGAAGAAGCAATAAGATAATGATTCATGCTTCAGTTGTACCTTTTCTTACGACAGTCACGCCACACGCTAATGGCTTCTTCAAGCGGCGTTAGCATTAGTTATTGATCTTTCTGAACAAAATGTGTGTTTTTTTCATATTTCCTTTACATATCCTTGTTGATTCATGTCAAAAGAACAGTTAATTACAGCTGAACAAAATCCAGTTATCATGAAAAAACATTATTACATTCCCCTTATGAAAAGAAAAAATTTCACATGTGAATCCATGAAAAATTCATGCATTTTTGCGATAACAGGAAAACAGCATTTCAAGCTGAATATTTGCACATGTGAAACTAAGTCAGCACGCGTTTCACTCACCAGGTTTTCTCTCCGGAAATTGCTAGACAGATAGTGAACACAATCTAGCAGACATTTCTAACCAATACTGCACTGAAATGTTGCTAGGAAAAGTCACAGAAATGTTTTTAAACAGCACTGAGCAAAACACAGCCAAACGATATCAGTCCTGTCTCGTGTTGATAAATACCAGTGACATTTACTGGTCTGAAATTGGGAAAAATGTGTTAACTGCATTCAGTAAATGTAATGGTGTTAATTACTTATGTAATGCCTTTTGTTATATAAGCCTCAGTGAATTTAGACAGTCAATGAGGTTAAGTATATGTTTAAGTATGAGTATAAATGTATGTTTATATTTAAGCTGTCAAGTCAAGTGTTTGTGTGTGTGTGTGTATGTATGTATGTATGTATGTGTGTGTGTGTGTGTGTGTGTGTGTTTGTGTGTGTTTGTGTGTGTGTGTGTGAGAGCCAGAAATGCACATTACATAGAAATACCTTTAAATACCAATGACCAATTATGCTGAAATGCACGTTGGCAACAATATTCATTATTATTATTAGTAGTAGTATTAAGATCAGCAGAGCAGAAATAGATAATGCACCCAATGTTTTGGAAACGAGTTACAAATAGCATTCGAAACAATAAGCATGAAAAATTTGCGGAACAGCACAAACGTCCCCCAGTTGTAGCGTCACATAAGGACTGGCAGGGCTTGAAAGGGTGGAGGAGATTATTTCAGGATAGCGACAGTGACTCTGTCTTCTTTTGGACTCTGAAAGAGGATCAGACGGTGACTTGTGTCTCTGGGGAGCTCATCAGTATGACAACACGACGCCTGCGTGCTCAAATCACTGAATCACATCGCCTGTAAATCTTGCCATATTGTGTCTCTGTACAAGCAAGTCAAAACAGAGAGCGAACGACACTAACAAAATGCAACAGCCCAAAATATTATCCCTGAACTTCAGCGTATCAGGTTGAAAACAGAACACGAATCTGCAGACAAATGTTGCCGGTGCTTCATCTTTCTAATTTGCAATTACCTTTTATCAACTGCCTCAATGTTGTTTTTGGTGGCTTATTTTATTTTGTTATGCTTTATATATAATCTTCTGTTACTATGGGTTTGCTTTTGTGAAACATTTAGCTTAAAACGTGTGCTTGTGCTGTTGATGTATCATTCTAAATAAAATTAAGCATTTTATACCAAAAAAAAAGAAGGAAGTACAATTTAGGAACAGCTGTAAATACAGTCCCTGTATTACAATGGCTCACAATGTACAGCAGCTGTACACAAATACAAAACAGCCGCAGAGAACATGCTTGCCTTACATTTGTCCTCTACCTGTGAACCATTTAAATAACTTCCACATATTCTGGGTAAGTCTACGGTAGTGGAGGGATCATTACTTATGTTGTAAAAGTGATGGACAGCTGTGAATATGAATACTAAACAGCCTTCCAAAGTCATTAGAGAGATAGGCTATATATTAGAGATACTGTCAGAGATACAACAGCAGATATAGGCCACATGTATTAAAATGAATGTGTAAGAACACTCAACATGGCAGCTGAAAATAAATGTCAAATAAAAGAGCCAATCAACAAGAGCATCGCTTGGATGATTACACTTCCTGTTTGATAACTCATGGACGAGTGAGAGGTAAAGCGGATACAAACTTAAAACAAATCACAAACTTAATGTTCATGATGCTGTGTTTGTTATTGCTTATTTGAAACGCTATTGAACGCAAGATCAGCCAGCAGTTTTATCCATGTCTGCCTTTCTTAATCCAGGTGAATTCCAGCTAACAACTCTAGGTTGTAAGAACGTTTACCTAATGTTTCTGTTAGTAATAAAAATGTTAAAAATGTTTTTTGATAGTTCTAGGAATGTTCAAAACATTGTATTACCATTATTGCTTGTTTAAGAATGTTACTCAATTTTTTTAAATTCAGCTTTTAAAATCATAAATCACTAAAAACATAAGAATAGCTTTTTTGATATACACAATATATAAAATTAAAAAAAGGTTCTACTAATGTTGCTGCAAGAATGTTATTGATAACTTTGAGGGAACTCTTAGAAAACATTTGCCAACATATTTGAGAACATATTTTGTTAGCCGGGATTGGAGCGGTACTTACACACAAAAAAATAACCCAAAATGACCTTAAGTGGACCGACTTGCCTTTAAAGGTACTTTGGCTATGTTCACACAGTCTGTGTTTTGAATTAGCAACTGTATTCATGTACAGCTGTGACTCTTGAATTGTTCATGTAGCGGCTTACAAGCGCAGCTTGAATATTCTCTGTGTGAATGAATAACCAGGAGCAGCTACAATGAAGGACAGCCACTGGATCTAAAACATTCATGCAGCATCTCATAACTCTGTGCGTTTTCAAAACTGTGCAAAAAAATGCATTTGTGAGTCACCTAAAGTGACTTAAGTGTGACAAAGTTTTGTGATACCCAGGTAATATTTTTAGGTTGATTTCCAAAAGTAACACAAACATTAAAAATGTTTATTAAATTATGTTTATTGTTCTTGATTATAAGAACATTGTTTTTTTATGTTTTTTAAACTATGATGTTTCATGTTTGATGTATATGGTATATTATGTTTTACTAACGTCATTGCAAGAACGTTTTCGATAACTGAGAGAAAGGTTCCCGTTAGCTGGTTTTGTATATACATGTATTTATATAACACAATGCTTGCTCTATTATCAGAGGAGAAAGCTGTATTAAGCCAGACACTTCCTAGGAAAGGTCAAATTTTAAACCTCTCGGCATGGACAAGGATGAGACTTGTGAAATAAACCACAGAGAGTCCAGCCATCACTTTGAAGGGGCAACAGACGGTTCAGTAACTCAAAAATGGAGTCCAAACGCAACAGTCAAGCACACAAAGAGCCCAGCAACACACAGCAGCCTGTATTGGAGGGTGGCACAAAAGAAGCCATTAATCAAAAAGAACCACATGAAGGCCCATCTGGAAGTGCCAGAAAGCATAATGGTGACCCAGTTGCAATGAAGAAAACGGTTCTGTAGTCAGATGAGGCGTTTTCAAAATGGAAAGCTAAAGAGCTGCACAGCTAACAGTTTTAGGTTGTAAGAACATTTCCCTAACATTTCCATTAGGTTTTTTTAAAATCTGTTTCTGAACGTTTGTGAACTACTTTAGAACAGTGTTTTTGAAACAAGATATATAACATCAAAAATGTTATACTGATGTTACTGCAATTTATGGTACGTTTGAGAGAACGTTTAGAGAATGTTAGCCAATGTTCTGAAAATGTTCCCTGTTAGTTGGCCGCTAACTGCATGCTGACAGTTTGCCACAAATAGTATGTAAAATAGTAAACGTTGTGCAACGATACACATTGCGAAAGGTAGTAGGGTTGTAATTTGAATAGCATTGGGCACACCCCAACAGGATATTGAATTTGAGTTTCAATCAAACACACTCTTAAAAAGGTGCTTCAAGATGCCATAGAAGAACCATTTTTGTCTGTATGGTTCCATAAGGAACCTTTGTGTCTTACATTGGAATGGTCATACACACTCTGAAGTATGGTGCACATTTCCCTGCGGGGCTGCAGCATCTTTAGAAGTGAGAATACATGGGTCAAAATATCAGGAAATACTGCAAGAAATCGCATTGTAGTCTGCTGTTGAGCTGAAACTTATAGGTCATATAGGAGAAAAACGTTCAGCAGGACAACGGTTCCAAACACAAGGTCAGATTAACACTGCTGTGTCTGGAGAATTTGAAGGTGACCTAGTGTGACCTAGTCACAGATCTGGTCCAACCTTGATCTGATTCCAATACAGCACAAATTTGTTTTGTTCTGACCTTTGTGTTAGTTTAACATCTATGACCTGAATTATGTACCTAAATATCTCTTGAGCTGTTTTGAGGAGTATTAGGAATAATGATGAAAGATAATAATGATAATGCCTTAATAATGAAAGACAGAAAAAAGTTGCACTTTTGTTTGCTAATTTTGTTTGTTTGCTTGTTTTAAAAAAATATATATTTTTTACTTTGTCATTTGTTTATCACAATTGCAAAAATCTCTGACACTTATATCACAAACTCATGTAGGAAACATTTTAATAGAGAAGTTGTTAGAAAATTTAGGTTTAAATGCGTTTACTGGATCAGTTTACTGAAACGATTGCCGCAGCATTACTCAATAGATTCTGTTTAAGTAACTTGCTCTCTGAAACTACGTTTGTTTTGTTTAGAGTTTTGTCAGACAGTCACATGATGGATTGCTTAATTAAGATGGAAGACGATGAGTGAATACTTTCATTGGGTTTAGCCTCTGTGGATTGAAGGAAAAATTGATTTCCCTTTAAGATAGCTTGCTCTGTCCTCTGGGAAATGTCACATATTTCATTCGCACGTTTGAAGTTCTGGCCCCTGTCAAGCACTACACATCAAACAGCACAGACTACAGACTGATCAGATTATATATCCAGATTACACCAGATTACAAATTATATATATCATACAAGAATATGGATTTCTGACATCTGTGCATATTTGTAGTATGCAGTATGTTTAACACAATATTTTTATTTTAGAAAATAGTATTTTTGAAGTTTATAATAATGATTTACAATTTTACACTGTTGGGTCTATTTTCACAGGAAACTTCCGACTGTAAACAGAAAGAAGATCCGGCTACTGTATCTCATGTCCAGCTACTGTACACGCTTCAGCGTTTGTAGCTTGTTCTTACAGCAGGTAATTAGAATTTAAACTCATTGTCCACATTACAAAAATAACTGCAAATACCCTACATTTTTATATTTCAATCAGAGATGGTGGTAGGGAGGGAAAAGTTAATAAAAGTTCAATAAAACCAGTGTGTTACCTACTGTATATAGTATTACAGTAATGTGGTGGAGGGTTTGGGGTGGACATTCTTAATTGTTTAGAGTGAAATGTGACCTGAAAACATTCCTGTGAGATTTACCGACCTGTGTTTTAATCCCATCAGATCCGTAAAGCAAATTTCTGTTATTGCTAGTCATGTTTAGTTATCTAAAGCTAAATGAAGACGGACACTAAAACAGCAGGCCACAGATTATGTTCAACTTCACACTTATTCAGTGCACTTGTCTACATCCATAGTGCGTCTGATATATGAATGCTATCAGAACACAGTCTGTAATATGACACGGAGAGCAAATGATTCCATCTCTAAGTCCCGCAACCTGACTGTCCTTCTAAAACAAAGGATGTGGAAGATTCGTCTGAATTCAAACTGGAATTTGTTGTTTTTCAAGGTCAAGAAAACAAGGCTGAGAACTGAAGATTTCCCCACATCTTTGGCCGTTGTATCGGGCTGGAGTCTTCCTCCAGGGTAGCTCTTTGATGTGAGTCAGGGAAACTGAGTCCAATCGATTCTCTCAAGAATTGTGTTTACCAAGACATGGTCCAGACACCTCTGTGACAGTACACCACACACACACACACACACACACACACACACATCACACACACACATCTACATACACAAAAACATCATATGAATGCATGAAAATGGAGCACAGCGACAGAAACCTGGAGATTGTTCCAAAGCTCACAGATCTGCTGTTCCAGTCAGTCTTCTACTCTCTGGTCTCCATTCCTTCCCTGCCTTCTTACCTCCAATCTTCTCATCTTCTATCATCTCTAATGATCTATATCCTGTCAGTCCTCCCATGACGCTTTGCTATCGACACGACTGCTACCCTTTATGCCCAAATGTTTGTTTTCCCTTTTGACTACCAATGTTTCAAATCTTCTCTTGTGTTCCTCACAATTCTTCTCCCTTCTGAGTTCAATTCTTGACATGTTCTCCCTACAGAACATGCGCTGTGTTTTCTCACTGTTCTTCTGTCATGCTTCAGAAAGCCATTTCTGTATTTAGGTGCTATCAAAAGGATCCAGGCGGCTAGGACGAAGGTATTCTCTGCCCGGGGTGACAATGAAAACAAGGTGCATTGTGGGTAAAATGCTGGTAGTTTCCTGTGTCTTTAAGGCTGGTTTGTCTTGCTAGTGTCCCACTCATTTAGTGTTTTCTCTCCTCATTTCTTGCTATTTCTCACTCTGGCTTCTTGAAAATGTCTCCCACAGCCCATCTGTTCCTTTAGTCGTATAAGTCATTCATACTGGCAGAAACCGGCCCACACAGTCACAAGTCATCCATCCAAATGTGCTGTTGAAGTATTGTCATTTAGAGACGCAATTTAGTCATATCAGAATGCATTTATCAAATCCTTCACTACATGTACATTTCCTGCTCATCTCTCCAGAGAAACGTTTAATTGTTCAAAGGTTGTTTTCCCATACCTCTGAAACGTTTCCAGCTAACAGGGAACATTCTCAGAATGTTGACTAGCATTCTCTCAAAGTTTTTTCAACGTTGTCATTCTTGCAGTAATGTTAGTAGAACCATAGTAAAACATGATATATCATAAATCAACGTTATTCTTAAGTTATTAATGGAATGTTTTAAAAACGTTACAGAATTTAATAAATGTTTGAACAATATATATAGCCAAACAATAACATTAATACAACGTCTAAAAAATTGGACGTTTTGAACTTTGGAACTTTCAAAAAACAAAGTTTTTCATGTTTTTGTTACTTGCAACCTAAAATCGTTAGCTGGGTAAGATAAGTTCTCAGTTACGCTGTGTTTATCGAACAGTTTACCTAAAATTAAGAATGACCTTCGTAATCCTGCCCTGAATGCTTTATTTTCTTCCCTGGAACTAAAGAAGAAATATTGCAGTAAATTGCAAATTTATTCAGTTGGCACATCAAGACACACTGAGCCAAGTGTGACGTCAAAAACAAGACAAGAGAAAGTCAGAGCATCTGCATTTAGTAGCTCTCAATTCTTTTATTTGACTGCTATGCCCAGAACCGGTCCATGACAAGCACCTTAATCAGACGAGTGCTATTGTTCAGGTCATGGTAAATGTGGAGATGGGCCACTCAGTCTGTAAACAGAAGATGGTCTTCTCAGGACTTCACGAACGAAGCCTTTGATTTTGTCCTTTGATCCATTTATAAGTGCTCACACTATCTCATGAATACAGCACGGCCAGGGGACAGCGTCTGGAATACGTAACCACTTAACAACTCATCTTTACTGATAAACACACACACACACACACTGGCTCCTCAGAGCAATGCAGGGCTGCGTGTGGAGCATCAGTCACATGGATG
>JAZGTI010016844.1:0-12539 GCA_036877585.1 Botia kubotai
TTCAGAAAAAAATTATTATTTGTGATTCCATTTGAATTTGCAGTAAAATATTTAAGGCCTAAAACATACTCTCCGCAAGTAGACAAAACATTGTCCCAAGCACTGTGATGAGGGAGGGCCCAGTAAGAGTCTCTGTAGAATATGTGGGGATTTATGTGGGGCCACATAAATCAGTCAGCTTTAGCTTTTTAAACTTTGTACTTCTATAATTAGTTTACTTTGTCTGATCAACGACTGTCATAGTTATGAAGCAGTTTGAATAAAGTCTTGCTGAGCAAGCGGGTTAAAGTTAGTTAACAATTTAAGTAATCACACTTGTAGTGAGATGAGTAATTTCAGCGCAATGAAGAGATGCAATCAACAATAAGGGAGCTGGAGTGTTGGCTGACAGATTTCAACTATTTACGGTCCTAAATAGTGGTATAAATACCTAAAAAATTGTATGTTTTTTCTTGGACAGTCTCACTTTATTTGAATTGATCTGTCGTGGAGTTTGATACCTTCACATTTTTAAGCTTGATATTCTTAAAATCTCAAAAAAAAACCATGGTTTGACATGGTTTTTTAAAACATCCTTACTTTACAGCATTTTTACACAAGTGCCTAAAACAGTTCATAGCTCTTTGGAGGTAGCTTCCCTCAAGCATCTTGAAGTCTTTGCCTCAGTCTTGGTTGTTTCTGTTTCTTCATGTAATCCCAGACAGTCTTGATGATAGTGAGATCAGATCTCTGTGTGGAGCACTGACTGCAATCAAAAAACGTAATCCAAATCAGAGTCCAAAGGCAGGCAGCAAACAATCAAAAACCATAAACAATCTAATAGAAACCATGTAGACAATAACAACAAAAAGTCTGTCGGTTCTCCGGACCAAGGGAATAACGGCGGTTGGAACCCTAGAACGCATTCAAATTGAGTCATGCCTGTGGCAGGTTTAACCAAGGAGTTTTGCGCATACTCCGCCCACATCAGGAACCTACTCCAGTCTGTCTGTCTCTGGTTACAATAAGATCTGAGGAAGCGAATAATCTCCTGATTGAGTCTCTCGGTCTGTCCATTGGATTGGGGGTGGTATCCAGAAGTTAAGCTCACGTTCACTCCCAGACTCTTAAACAAGGATGCCCACACTCGTGAGGTGAACTGAGGACCCCGGTCAGACACAATGTCGTCCGGCAGACCATAAAAGCAGCAGTCTCTATGGATGTGAGAAGCTTGGGTAAAGGTATCATTTGGCAGGCCTTAGAGAACCAGTCTATAATAGTGAGTATTGTGGGGTTGCCTTGAGAGTTCGGGAGGCCAGTGATGAAGTCAATTGCGATGTGGGACAAAGGGATGATGGGGTGTGGGCAAGGGCTGGAGTAGACCTGCGGGCAGGTGTTTTGGAGTTTTGGGGATCTGACATGTGTTACAGTTCTGGATATATGCTATAGTGTCAGAGGTGAGTGTAGGCCACCAGTTTAGGTTCTTGAAAAGTTGAACTGTGGCGTTAATACCTGGGTGGCCTGAGCTAGGATTTTCATGAACCTAAGTGAGTACTCGCTTCCTGTTCGGGAACAAATAAGAGGTTTTCTGGACATTCGGGAGGTGGGGCCTGGAGTTCGTTAGCATTACGAATCTCTGTTACTAAGTCCCACTGGACTGGGGCAACTAGGATCTTTTCAAGAATAATGCTCTCGGGGGGAAAGGTTTTGTGGGGAGACTCAAACTGCCTGGGTGTTCTTTGAACTTGGATGGTAAGTTACTGAGAAATTAAAACGGGTAAAGAACAATGACCAACGGGCCTGGCGGAGATTGAGGTGCTTAGCGGTGCGTAAATATTTTTAATTCTTGTGATCGGTGATCACGGTAAGCGGAAAGACAGCCCCCTCTAGCCAGTGATGCCATTCCTCAAGTGCTAGTTTTATAGCTAGTAGCTCCCAGTTACCTACATCATAATTTCGCTTGGCAGGGGATAACTTACGGGAAAAGTAGGCGCATGGGTACATTTTAAGAGGTGAATCGTGTTGTTGTGATAAAACAGCACCCACCACCTGATTGGAAGTGTCAACCTCTACTATAAACAGTAGTTCAAGATTGGGATGGCGTAAAATTGAGTTTATTGAAAGCCTTGGCTGCTTCATTATTCCAGGTTATTCTACCCGGGAATCGTTTTATAAGGGAAGTTAGCGGAGCGGCTACGGAGCTGAACCCCCTAATAAAACGGCGATAAAAGTTAGCGAAGCAGAGAAAACGTTGAAGCTCCTTCACCGTCTTTGACCACGGCCACTCTGTTACTATACAAACCTACTTATCATCCATAGCAACTCCCTTTCCTAATGCAAATCAGATTATAGGCATTTCTCAGGTCTAGCTTGGTGAAATATTTGGCCCTACAAAGTTGTTCTAGGGCCGCAGGAACTAAAGTAAGTAGGTATCGGAATTTGATGGTAACCTCATTGAGGCCCGATAGTCAATGCATGGGCGCAAGACACCGTCCTTCTTCTTCAAGATGAAGCTGGCGGCAGCTGGTGAATTGGATGGATGTATGTATCATGTGATCATATGGATTGTGATGGCAACAGCGTACAGCGCTCTCACAGAACCAATGAATGGAGACCATCACCTATCATTGGCTTGATTTCAGTTACTAATTTGGCCTTCACACCTAACAACCATCGGTCATCAGTCAGGCAGCTGTTTTTAGTATTGTTTGAATATTTGACTGGCTGAATACTCAGATTTAATTAAACTGAACCTAATTAGAAATGTATAGAACAATTAACACATAGTTTAGTCTGTTTTATGTGTAATCACTTTGAGAATATCTATAGGCTGCTTTTATAAAATTACAAAAACAGATTAAAATATTGATTATCATATACAGAACTTTGTCTAATTGAATGCTCTCTAGAATGAAAAGGCCATCTCCCCCAATACCACTGGCCAATGACTAGTATTAGCAAATTGCAAATCATGGTTTGTCTGTGTAACATGTTGTCCAAGACAAGAAACGCATACTGGATCTATATGCAGATTTAGAGTGAGTTTAATAAATCCAAAAATGTGAAGAAAATCCATAATAATGAATTTATAACATTAATACATTCAATAACCACCACGAGACAAGGGCAAACACAGGGCTATATGTACACAGACTAATCAGGGGAAACAAGAAAAACCTGGACACAATTAGGACTGGGTAACACTAAAAACTACAAAGACCAGGGACATGAAGACAAGACGCTGGATGTGGCAGGAGCCAGGAAGGTACTGGACATGTCGTGGACAGGGAGGAGTTGGATGTGGGCCGGGGAGGAACAGGCGTAGCTGTGGACCAGGGCAGAGTTTAGGACTGATCGACAGCCAAGGAGGTTCTGGACATGGCTTGGGCTCTGGACATGCCATAATGTGAGAGGGCTCTGGCATGGCGGCCATAATGTGAAATGGCTCTGGCATGGCAGCCATAACGCTCTCTCGTAACACGGTTCCCAAATAATCCATAAGTGGACAGCCACAGTCCAATGAGACCAACTTATGCAATAGGGGGTTGAGTCCCAGCCAATACTAGATTCTCAGGCACCACTCGAGGCAATTGGACTGGGACATCAACCCCCAACTGTATAATCCTTGACAAAGCATGATCTCTGGAGTAAAGTCGATTTGCTAGATCCGTATTGGATGGTCGGTTATTCTGTAACATGTTGTCCTAAATAACAAACTGAGACTGGATTTATATGCAGATTTGAGGTGAGTTTTGTAAATCAAAAGTTGGAAAATAATCCAGAACATGAACAATGATTTATAGCATAAAACAACACGCTAAATATGTTTAATAACTGACAAAAGACAAGCGGGTATATGTACACAGATTAATCAGGGAAAAGCAAAAAAACCTGGACACAGTTAGGGTGGGATAACACTAAAGACTACAAAGACCAGGGACATAGACTACAAAACATGACTTACAAATTGTCCATTTTATGAATTAGTTTACATGTCCAGTCCCATCTTCTTGTGTCCCAGGGAAATATGACAACACAAGAAAAAAAGTCTCAAAGCATTTCATAGTGTCTTTACGTTTGTCTGTATAGTAATTTTACTAATCCTGTGCCTTCTGGCTGTGGCACTGTCAACGTTTCTTGTTTTAATTCTTATGTGATAGTAAGATAATAAAAACAGGACATATGAACACCAGTTGATATGGGCATAGTCACAGTCACACTACAGCTAAATATGGATGTCAATCTTGTCTTCTGAGAGCTTAATCCTGTTTTGTTCACACTGTGTCAAGGTTTATTGGTCACATTCACAGAGCCATTCACAGAGATGCAGCAAATGCTTTTTAATTGGAGTGAGAACCACATTCTGCAGCCAAATATGTTAAATATAATAAGATCGTTTGTTTCTGGTCATTAATATTTTGTTGGCTAAAAATAGTCAAATGGGCTGACAAAAAAAAACATCCATGCTTTTTGTTTTTACTGTATAGCCGGCAGCTGCCAAACTTAAATTATTAGTACAACATCCATGCAGCTTCAAAAAAGACAGAACAAAACAGCAACAAGCATTTCATACAACACATGCACTAGATTATTTTATAGTCTTTTGAAACCATATAAAACATCAAGGCCAGATGAATAAATTGATCATTTTTGGCCATTAACACAATTTTCAAAAAAACTTTATCATGGGGTTTTGGATGTTCATGGTCGGTTTGTGTGCTATTGAACTGGCTGTATCACTGTTTCAGCATTAGCTCTCAGAGTCAGTGCTTGCTTTGTCTGCAGTCTGTGTGGCTTCTGGAGGGACATGTTCCCCATGTCCCTTGGGGGACAGTACATAAGATATCATAGATAAGATTTGTGCGTGTGTGTGTGTAGGCATACTATATAAACATTCATTAGATTTATAGAGATTTGCAAACAATTCGAACAGTAGGCAGGATGAAGGCACGTTTTTCTCTAAACAGTTGTCTTGAGTAAACAAAAGTTTCCCAGCAGTACACAGACATCTCACAACAAGCAATGATGTGAATATTTCAGCTTCAGTATATACTGTAATGCAGTGCCTTTTTTTTTACAACAAACCAAGCTCCAAGAAGTATCTAGAGACAACTCACCAGAGCTGGTGACCTCAGAGACATGTTCACCCCTCACAACATCCACATTAACACAACACTCAGGGTTTCCAGGAGTCTGCTCAGAGACATCTGACACCAGGTATTCTTACTGTACCACAATAGAGCAGTAGTAATGTAGATTTGCGGTTTAAAATTGTAAAAGAACCATTGTGTGTTTACTGAAAAACAAACTACAGTACACATATTCTCATGTATTTCTGAACCTTATAATACACTGAGGTAGCCTACATTTAGTTCATCACTAAATTATTACACTGCAAATATGTTCTGTGAGGCAATTGAAAGAAATATGCTTTATGTTGTAGCATTTAAATTTTATTCAAGTCAAAATATTATTAACAATCTCTAAGCCAGCTTTACTATATTACACCAGCAATAGTCCTTTTAAAACTCAAAGCAGAAACAGCTGCACTATTAAACTGTACTTTAAATGACACACACTGGGTTGAAGCTCAACACTCTTGAGTCTGATCAATGCAAATCAATCCAGCAGGAAATAAAAACACAAGTGACCCACCAGTATTAAAATGTTGTCATCGCTCAAAGTTTCCTCTTGCTCGTGGTTGTATTGTCCTTTATCTGCTTTTTCTCTGACACACTTGTTTTCTTCAGTCACTCTGGAAACTTCTTCTGGTCTCCTGTATAGTAATCAATCTTCATGGGTTAAAAGAAGACGGGTATGGAGAAGGATGGAGAGAAACAGAGACAGCCAGAAAGGCAAGAGCGGAGATAATGGTTGAAGGCAGTAACCAATGGGCCTGGAGCTGAGAAAGAGAGCGAGCGAGAAAGAGAGAGAGTTAAAATAAAAGAAGGCATGCTATGGGGGTAGCACCAATGAGGCGGAGCAAAGCGATGCAAGGTTGTGGGCACCATACTGAAGACGACAGTGTGATTGAGAGCGGCAGTGAGAGATGGAGAGAAAAAATCATGTGTATGTGATCAGGAATGAGCAGATCTTACCCTCAAAGTGATGCTTCAGCTCGGCATGCAGACCTCCATGCAGACATGCATCGAAACAATAAAGCAGAGACAGAATGCTGAGCATCAAGTCTCCTGGTGCCACAGGACGTATGTGTGTGCATGAGCGTGTGTGTGTGTTTGAAAGAGCTTGGATGTCGGGAGAGTGTTTGAGGAGGCAGGATATGGACGCCTTTGCATTTTCTGTTTCCTAGATTTAATTTGCTCTCTCTCTCACTCACTCTTTCTACGTGTGGCATGTTTGCATATGCCTGCTCACAGCATCCCAGCCTCCCACTGCATAAAGAGTCTAGCAGTATGTGTGTGTGTGTGTATGTGCTTATTCATTGCTGTATTTAATTTAGTATTAGGGAATTACAGACATACAAACATCACATCTGCAGAAGAGAGCAGGGACTCGGACACTAATGCCACAGCTAGAGTGGAGCAGCCCATATTAGCCCAGCACGCCTTGTTAATGTGGTCCCTCATCCAGGGCCTTGAATCCTGGCAAAGCACCAGCACTGTGGAGTGTCAAGATAACTGGCTTAGGAAGCAGCCAATTTACATGGCCAGCCAACATGCCCTGCTAGAGCAGATATAGCCGTGTCCTCCCAGGCAAAGGCAATGTTCCCCTTCACACACATTCTAAGCACTGCAAATTAGTGTTGGGCTAGAAACTGATATGTTGCTATTTTATTTTTAGTTCTGACTTTTATTTATGTATTACAGCATGTAGTGAAAAAATTCTGGTGATTTAATACATGCTTTTGTTGAGTGGATAGGATAAATTGCAAAATTTCTCTAATTTCAAATTAACTTCAAGAAATATATCTTTACATAAAATATAATTTTATTATAAACATTTTCAGACATTTTACATTTTAAAATCAAATACTATTTTTGGTTGACAATGTGACAATAATACCACAATAACAAACAACAAAATTTTTGTCAGGAAACACACTGAACAGATTGGTGATTCTATGACTATTTTTGTTGTTTCTTTCTTATTTTCACTCTGTTTCCAACACTAGTGAGGTGTCTATATACACTGTATTTTAAAGCATCATAGATGTAAGCATTATGCAGACTTATAAGATACATTTGTTTTGGTATCTTATAAGTCATCTTATAAATCATCAAAGATGAAGTACGATTATAACATTTACATCTCCTGTGGACTTTGGATGAGGAGTGTTTTTGGCGCTGTCACAGCCTCGTCTCTTACATCTATTGTTACTGTAATGGTGCATCTTGACTCGGCAGATGTTTCTGGACTGGACAGCTCCTGGTGCTGAAAGCTACAACCCCCCAGCAGTCATGCAAATGGGGCCAAACAGCCACAGGAGCAGCTCTGGGTAAAGAAATATCAACCTATGTTCCTACACTATATCACCTCTTCTGACTGACATCTTACTGAAATAGCTAAAAGGTGTGCAGAGAAATACAGCAGATAGTTTGTTTTGAAGGCATGTGATCTGAGGGGCAATACAGTTGCAATCAGCTACACACAAATATTTTAGGAAGTAGGTCAGGATTTTATAGCCCAGCACACAACAGACAGCAGCAAAAATAGAATTTCACATGAAATTTGCACTGCTAACAGCTGAAATGAAACACAGCTGCCATAGATGAGTGAATTGAACATTACCAGAACATAAATTTATCATTGCAAAGACAAATTAAATGATTTTATGCTCACAGCTGGAAAACGTCTGAATTTAACATACTAAAAACAAGTCCTATTTTTCACTAGTTAATTTTAGGACCAGCAATCAGAAAACCTGAATAACGCAGTTTTTGAGTTTGTACAGCTAGAGTGCAAGCTTTGTTCTGTGTTTGGTCTGAATGAATAATGTAGACATATTAAAATGTATATGCATGTTTTGTGCACTCTCCTACCTAAACACTGAGATACCGGACAGATTTTTTTTCTAAACACACACGCACAGACAGTGTTGGGCGCAGCCAAATAAACAATTGTGCTAATAATGTTTCACACTTATACTTGTCCAACCTTCTAAACAAACACACACACACAAACAATCTCTTTGTCTCTCTCTTTTGCTGCCTCTGAACCCATGGCATATGACCTTCTGTTAAGTAGATAAAGATCGCACTTATCAGTCATGCAAATGAGGCTGAATTCATTTTGCACAACAGATGGTCTCATAGATAATGATGATGGAGGAGAGAAAATTAAATGTCTCTTGTGCGGTGGCCATGGCAACAGAGCCCAGAGTAATATCAATAACAAGCATGGTGCATAATAAGGTTGTCAGTCCTGTGAATCAAAGCATGAGCTAAACCATACCGGGAAAGACCTCTGAAAATTACCAGTGCTACTTTACATTCTACTCTCTGAGATAAAATCATGTCCAGCTTTCATATTGCTACATATATGGCATATATAAAAATAATGCTGTGTGCGGAAACAGGAAGTTTAAACAAAGTTATTGTTTCTAAAGATGATGGTGATCAGTCGTGTCAAGCTTTAATAAAGCTGAAAGTATAATAAAAGCAGTCCATATAGAAGACTTGAAAACATGTATCAATGATTCTTGCACAATCAGACTGGAATCATGTCTTATAAAGTAAATAGGGCTCATCTGAACTTCATGTTGATTAAGGACTTTCATATATGTGTAAATATGTTAGGCATTGCAGGTGATAAACAGCGATTGTTAATTAAGCCGTTAATTTTTAATAAATAATGATCAAAGTGATAAATGTCATTGTTCAGAAACTAATCTTAATGAACGATCACTGAAAAACTGAAAAACCCAAAAACCCTCATCCTCTCACACTTTCCTTCATTCCCTCTTTAAAAATAAAATTGACGCATTTAAAAAGACCCTACTGCCCTCACCAGCTCATGTGCAGGGGATGAGGTCTACTGTTGTGGCCAGTCCTCAGTGTAATGATTGGTCAGAGACATTCGGATCCATCTGCAGTATTTAATAAACAAATGTCAAAGATAATCTCAAACGGTAGTGATACAAAGCAGGGGTCGAGGCAGGCAGCAAACAATCATAAACATGGGACAGGCAAAGGGTCAGGGCAGGCGGCAGACAACCATAAACGGGTAAACAGACTTAACAATCGAGGCAGGCGGCAAGCGATCATAAACCGAAAGACAATCCAGTAGTAGTCGGGCGACAAAGATTCAAAATCCAATAAACAACCCGTGTCAAACACAAAACAGCAGCGTAAACTATAAAACCGCCCAGAAATGTCACACTAGGCAAACAATACTTCGCAAATGGTAATCTTTTCAGTCCGGTTTGTATGTGCTTAATGAAATGACGATCAGGTGTGCAGCAGGAAGTAATCGGACGTGTAGTGAAGGCTTGTGGGAAATGTAGTCCATAGTGAAGCGGTCAGTATTCCGGAGATGGCTCCCTCTGCTGCCGCGGTGGAGAGGGATCTGGAGCCTCCACCGTAACAACTGTGAGTTGAGTTGGTGATTCGCTAAAGAGGTTGATGGACTGAGACTTTACTTCAGTCTAACTGCCCAACAGTAAGTTATCTAAGAGCCAGCTGAGAAACACTGGGACAGAGCAGCAGTGAAGAACAGATGAAAAGGAAATTATTTAGTGTAAGAAAACAGAGTCAGATTAAAAACTGCAAGGGGTTGAAAATTGTCAAGAAAAGTGATAAACAAATAAAAATAAATACACTGCAGGATTTAAAGACGATGCACTGTAAAATGAACACCTCTAGCACAACCAGCTGGATTTGTCAAAGTTTGTCATTCTCAATGTACTGAATCGTTGAAAGATGTTTTGTTCTGTGATACATGGTAGCAGGACAAGACATAACCACAAGCCATAGATTCCATTTTGCGGTGCCCTTTTATAATGCTTGTTGAAAAATTATTTGTTGTTGATCTTGTAAACACAGAAACAATTAAACCACACTTCAATGTGAAAAAATTAATGTTTAGGATGGATGGGTTTCGTTTCATTGGTTGTTGCCTTTAATATCACAGTTCAGAACAGTCTTTAGTGAAGGAACTCTGGATGTTCTGCTGACATTTGTGGACATTTATGGTTTAGGTGATTGTCTTAAAAATTGTACAGGTAGGCAAGTCAGGTAGTTATTCAAAGAAAAGCTGACATATGCTAAATAAAATGCTGTTACATAAACATACTTTGCTATAAGAGAAAACAATAGACAATTTATTCTGTAAGATGGTGGTCTCTAGTCTCTCCCCTGCTCTCCCTCTCAGAGCCAGCAATTATACTCCATTCAACAATAATGGGCAACCTGAGAATGTTTGCAAATTACTGTGTGTGTGTGTGTGTGTGTGTGTGTGTGTGTGTGTGTGTGTGTGTGTGTGTGTGTGTAGAAAACACCAGCCTCAAACCCCCTCAGACAGGCATCTATAAAGGCTTCTGTGTATATAATGCAGTTCTGTGTAAATAATGCAGTTACTCTTTAATTGAGGGAAGAATGAGGAGAGAGAGAAATACCCATAATTCTTTGCTGTCTGATGTGTCTGCCAGCAAAAAGAAAGCACTCTTAAAGGGATTCTTGCATTGAATGTTGTCTTCAGATGAGCCTATATGACTTTCAACGAAAATGAATCGACAAAAAAGAAAGTCCAGACAGTGAGGGTGTGTTATATTAAGCGTAGGGTAGGCAATTTTGGAGAACCTAGCAATAGCCATCCAGCTTTATAAAAAGCCACACTTCCCCTTATACTTTGACAAACAAATATGACATCCTACCACTGCATTCGGACTAAATGCAATGACTAGACATACATTTTATAGTCCTGCATCTTCCACAGAATTAAATATTTATGTAAATGCATTTAGACAACTTTATTTAGTGATTGCTATCAGGATGTGATAAAAAACTTTCAACCAGCAAAACTATTGTTTCTGAAAAAAATGTCAATGCTGCCTTTAAAGTAATTACATTGGACAATTGTAAATGAATGATACTGGTTTTGAAATTAACTATAGATTATAGCAGCCCATGAAACACTGTCAGAGGATTTAAAGAATGCAGACAGTTGATGTTTAAATTAAATTTACCAACCCGATGTCAGGACATCGGTTTGATCAGCCGGGTTTGTATTGTTTTCTGTCGGAGCTCGTGGCGGTTTAACTACCGTCACGTGCTCCGGTGTCCGCGTCATCCCTTCCCTCTCGTAATCATCCCCAGCTGTGTTTACTTAATCACATTACATCACAATCACCTGCCGCTCTCATTAATTACCTCCCTTTATATTTCCCTCGTGTGTGTTCGGTCTTTGTCAGACTGTCTTAGTTAGCTTAGCTGTATGTCTCAGTCAGTTTATCCTAGTTTTAGCACACTCACCTTTCTCCCGTTTTGCCTTTTAGGCTTCTGTTTGTTTTCTTAAGAAGACGGGCGTGTTGTTAGTGTTTGTTGTCCTGTGTTTAGTGTTTAAGCTCCAGCTGCACATTGTATGTCTTGTGTTTCAGTTCTGTTACCGTTCCAGTTGTCTTCCATCCTGGAGTCTGCTGTTCCAGCTCACCGTGCTCTCCTGTCTGCCTCCGGTCTGTTGGTCTCCACGTCGTTAACCGCACCAGCAATCTCTCCCGCACTGCCTCCTCTCTGCCCGGTTCCCGTATCAGCCATCACCTGCAACACTACCAGTACCCTCAACCTGGTACCCAATGGTATTTTTGCTATTAATGACTAATGGTACTTGGTCCTTCTGCACACCTAGATTAAATTACTTGCAAAGCAATTATATACAATCATGGCCAAAAATATTGGCACCCTTGCAATTCTGTTGGAAAATGCAACCCCTTTCTCAGAAAATTGTTGCAGTTGTTTTAGTACTCGCATGTTTTTTTTATTTTTTCCCAAATGCCAATGTTGTTCAAATGCAAAAAAAAAAAAAAAAGTTTCTTACACCTTTTTGGACCACTCTTCTTTTGCAAACTGCTCCAGGTCGTTTAGATTTGAAGGATGCCTTCTCCCAACTGCTGTTTTGGGATCTCTCCACGGGTTTTTATGGGATTCAGATCTTGACTCATTGCTGGCCATTTCAGAACTCTCCAGCACTTTGTTTGTAACAATTTCTGAGTGCTTTTTGAAGTGTGTTTCAGGTCATTGTCCTGCTGGCAGACCAATGACCTCTGGTGGAGACACAGCTTTCTGACACTGGCCATCCAGTGCCAGAAGCAGCAAATCAACCCCAAAACATCTCTGAACTGCCACCATGTTTGACTGTAGGGACTGTTCTTTTCTTTGAAGGCCTCATTTCTTTTTGTGTAAACTGTGCCATTATGTCCTTTACCAAAAAGCTCTACTTTTGTCATCTGTCCACAGTACGTTCTCCCAGAAGGATTGTGGTTTTGCCCCTTTTGGCAAACTCCAGTCTTGCTTTTTTATGCCTTTTGTGTCAGCAGTGGTGTCCTTCTGGGTCACCTACCATAGCGTCCCTTTTCATTCAGATGGCGACGAATAGTGAGAGCTGAC